>BJCM01214742.1:0-20207 GCA_018326385.1 Flaveria bidentis | reverse complement strand
ATATATATATATATATATATATATATATATACATATATATATATATACACATATACATATACATATATATATGTATATATACATATACATATACATATACATATACATATACATATACATATACATATACATATACATATACATATACATATACATTTTTAATCTTTTTTTAAAATTTTATATTAATTTATTTAAATTTTTAATCTTTTTTTACATATATTGTTTAAATAATTATAAATTTTATCTCATAACCGGTTCGACCAGTAAACTGATAAGACGTCCGGTTTACCGTCCAATTCGGTTCTGAAAACATTGTTATAATAAGCAACGATTATGGTTAGGTTAACTTAACTTAAACTATAATAGTTTAATTTACCTTAAAAGCAAGATACATAAAGATTTAGCTAGGTTTCTTATTTCCATATTTTCTATATAGCTTTTGTCGGTGATGATTGGTTGGCTATTAACAATTACACATTTATGTTAGTAGCAAATCTTTGGTATAATAACTCTATAAATATTAACTTAATTGCTACTGATGCATTACGTTTCAGCAACAACAACTCAGTTGCATCACCCCTCATAACCTTAGACGTCCATTAGAGCTGAAATCAGATGAGTACCAATCGAGCGTGCACTCCAAACATACTAACTCACGTGAACGTTTACTCTGATCTTACATTTTGGTCTTAATCAAATTCAAATACACTAAAGTAATATTTATAACACTAAAATAATATTTATAACATTAAAATCACCCGGATAACAATTATTATTGAATAAGATTAGAATAGCATATATAGATCTCAAATATATCGACCAAAGTATTATCATAATATTTATAATAAGTATAATGCGGCTATAATACTCTAACAAGTTGAACCAGATAAGATAATGGTAAGACTCAACTAAAATTCTTTGTATAAAACGGTTGTGATATCTAATTCATGAGTGCAATAGCTTTTTGTTCCTTATCTTGATCGAACTTTACTACGTATTCTATTATTGATTAAATTAATTAAGGGTGATAATTTATGGAATAGAGGTGGCGGACATGTAAGAAGTGATGGAAGAAAGAATTTTTTTTATGAGGGTCGAAAATTATTAAATGATTGGTTGTCTATCGGTAAATATATTTTTTTTTGTATGAGTTATGCGGGTCTGGTCACATAATTTTCATCAAATATTCAAACATTCAAGCAACTAATCAGATAATAAATCAAATATATTAATCATAATATTATAATATTTAATTTAGGAAATAATCAAATAATATAATAAATTTTAGAGAAAATTTTTAAAAATGTATTCTTAAATTAAGGATTTTAAGAGTGTTTAGAATGGAATTTTTAGATGAGACGTGTAACAATGAAGAAATAGGTGGTCAATGGTGGCGGCTCCGACAAAATTACCCTTAAGAAATCATTTGCTAAAAGTTTTATTAGGTAAAAATTTTAATTATTGGATTAATGGAGTAACGACCTTAAGTGTTTTAAACAGTGTGCTAAACTATTCCACAGCCCTCCAGTGTGCTAAACTATTCCACAGCCCTCCTGTGTGCTAAAGGGATAATGTGCTAAAGGGATAATGTGCTAAACGGATAATGTGCTAAAGGGATAATGTGCTAAACTACTTAAATCACTATTGGGTATTCAAGTCTATAAGAATTTTTAAACATGTTTAAATTAGTTTATAATAGGTCTATATTTGTAAACTTTTGAAATGCTAAATTGATATTTTTGAGGGATGGTGTCAAAGTTTGTTGATGGTCTATGTCAAATTTTTATGACGTCAGTGTAAGAATTGCATGGGGATCGGTCTTAATAATTTTTAAGAATCGGTCAGGATTTCAATATATACATACTAAAAGAACAAGAAATTAATGGGATGTGGGTGACCCTAATTGAATCAATTTAGGTCCGTCCACGCCCGTAAACATAAGATTTAAGTAGTCAGGTGATTATAATATATTTTTATCCTGTTTTTCTTTACAAATGTTTGTTTTAGTGACAAACCCAACCTCTAGATCAAATAACAACCACCTTATTATTGCTTTAAGGTCGGTCAACTATGCAATATTTTAAAAGTAAACAAAAATAAGAAGATAATTTTTATCATATTGAATCCATATTTGTTAGATTTAAATAATTGAATATATGGCTTTACAAAATTTGATTTATAACCTATTTTTTAATACAGAAAGTCTTTTACTTCTAGTTTGGGTCACACGGTTTCAATTAAAAAAAGAGAAAAACAAGCTTCGTGTTGGAATTTTCTTAGCTATTAATGAGGTGTTTTTTAAGTAATTAATAATTTATATCCTTATCGGATGTTGGACAGTTTATAGCAAGTCAAATGTAAACGGTTTAAAATTTAAGTGCCTCACAATTTATTTGTTAATTCTTCAAAATTAAGGGTACAAAGCTCTCTGAGTTATTTTAAGTCTTTGATAAATAATTTTTTTAAGGTTTAGAATCATAATCAAGTGGATGAAATTTATACATATGATGGGTAGGTAAGGAAATATCCTACTCAAATTCTATTATTGGATATGGTTTTAAAATATAAATTAGAAAAGACAGAATATTCTTAATATTTAATCTAGGTAAAAATTGGAGTATAAGTTGATATAAAACTTAGTTTAAAAGATACTGAAATAACTTTTTGCTTTTTTTTTAAGGTGTTACGGTGTGGTTTTGAAAGATCTTCAGACAAAAAATGAACCCAACTGCTAGTAATGATTTTTGTTATAAAAAACCAAAACCAAGCCGTTGAACATTAAAACCGAACCTAACCATTATAAATGGTATGGATCTGGTTTGATGTCATGGTTTGAGTTAATTGGACTTTATATAGTTGTTCAAAATTAAACACAAAATATGCAAAAATAATATGATTTGTCTTTACGGTTTTAACAATTTTTTTGTAAAAAAAGTTCCTTTTAGCAAATGTTGTACTCGTAAATATCAAATAGATGTATATTCTTTCACACACAACACATTTGTTGTCATCCAGGGCATAAATGCAATAGAAAAGACACTTGTACGTTTATTTCAACAATAGACTTAATTGCAGAACATAAAATACGACTACTATATTTTTATGTTTTCATTGAACATAAACATAGAACACTAGCTTTCAAAAGCTTGTTTATTAAACAAGTTAAATAAATAAAATATTAATATACTATAATTTATTAATTATAAATTATATTTTAAAATATGATATGATTGAAATTACGTATGAAAAAGTAATATAATTAATAAAACAGTGGCATCAACTTTTCAAAATTTTGTTTTAATTGTTTTACAAAAAAATAAACATTTTTTCTAAAACAAACCATATAAGATATCAATTTTTAAAATTTTCTTATTATAACTTCTAATTTTGATTATTTTTTATTTTTATAAAATTGACTTTTAAAATACCAATTTAGAATATTTTATATTTTTTAAAAAGTTTTATGGTTTAGAAAAAAATAGTATCTTATAAAAAATTTATTTATGTAGAAATAAGATTAATAAATAGATTTCTTTCTTAATTTATCAAATCTAAAAAAATATAAATAATATTGTTAGTAATTAAGGTAATTAATTAATAGAAGAGAGATGCAGAAAATTTTTAATTAGTAATTTAGTATGATTGTAGTATAGTCACAGTCCACGTGTCATCCCAAGTTACTATTTTATTAGAGTACTAGGTTAACACTCGTGTATTACATGACCGATAAAAATAATATATTGCAAGATTTCAGATTTAAATTAGATTGACTTTTTATGTTTATATGATAACATGTAAATATATGCTGACTCTATAAATTACATATTGTTAGTGTAAGAAATTTAAAAAAATAATATAATTATTATAATTAAATTGAGATCAGAAAACAAACCAATTCTAAATTTTGAGAAATGAAACGATTTAAAATATATTGAATGGTATTGGAATTAAAACCATATTTGAAACCTAAAAATGTTGATATGTTTTGTAATAGTTATTTTAAATTTTAAGCAATATATGCTCATTATCAAAATGCTTAAATTTTAAACATTTTTTATTAACTAGTGATTTATGAATAAAAATATATTTATTTTCATGTAGATCATTTTTAAACGTTATAAATTTTATGTTTCACACGTTGGGTTGTATTTTGATAACTTGAATTACAATAAAAATATTTTGATTACAAAGTTAAGTACTAATAATTTTAAGAATATATATAATATATAATTAAATTAAATTAAAATGTATTTTTGTTCATCAATAAATATATTTCACCTTGCTTATTAACATTAACTTTTTTCAAAGTCTAACTATTCTACTATAATGTGTGATCATATTCTTTCATGTTAATGTCATTCAAAAAGGTAAAAGTTATTATTTCTATTTTTTGTGAAATAATTTCATAAAATAATATGAGTAAACAAAAACAGTTTTTCTAACTCACCTTTTTAAATTATTCATTCAAAAATACAAAAATGATTTTGATCATATTTATATCAATTCTTTTAAATAATGTTTAAATCCGTAGATTACTATGGTATCAACTTTTTAATATCTTTTGTTCATAAATCATTGAATTTTGTTCCTAAAACAATTTGCCATTTTATAACATAAGTTGTTTATAGTTAATGATAATTTATCATATAATTTTGATTATATATTGTCTTTAGTTTAAATATTAATATTAATCTTTGTTTTAATTTAAATAAATGACAATTTATTGTATTTTTATTGCATTACGGTGTTTATTTTCGAGACAAATAATTCTTTAATATATATGTAAATTTTAAGACAATTTAAACTTAGGAAGTTCACATATAATCAGTACTTCAATACACTTTATTTGATATCAAAATTTTATATAAAAATAATTTATAACTTAAATTATATTAAGAGTTAAATGTATTTTACGTCCTCATGTTTCGTAGAAATTATCATTTGCATTCAAAAGTTTAAAATGTTATCATTTGTATCCGAAACTAAAATTACCATTTGAATCCATTTGGCATTCATTTCTTTAGTGCCATGTGTCATCTTTTAGGCCTTTATTTTTTTCCCGCCTAAAAATGTATCTTTTCTTATTTTTATTCACAATTCATTTGCATGAAATCAACTATTACTATAATTAAAAAATAAGTTTTTTCCTTAAATAGTGCATGTGAAATATTTATTTACCATAATAGGTGTTTAAAAAGTGTTTTTTCTTACTATAATGCTATTTGTTAAATTTATTTCATTTTAAAATAATATTATCTTCCTACTCTAATAAAAGAGTAAATGGGATGTCATGTGTCAGCACCACAATCATTCTCAACAAAATTTTCCCGTCTCTCTTTCCTATTAAATAATTACCTTAATTACTAATAATATTATTTTAATACTTTTTAATATTCAATAAATTAACAAAGAAATCTATTTATTAAGGTTATTTTAAAATAAATTGATATTTTTATAAAGTCAATTTTAAAAAAATAATAATAATCAAAATTAGGAGTTGTAATAAGAAAATTTTAAAAAATGATATTTTATACGGTTTGTATTAAACAAAATGTTTATTTAAAAAATTTAAAACATAATTTTAAAAAGTTGATATCATTTTTTTATTATTTTAATCTCATATCTTAAAATAACATTGTATAATTAATAAATTTATTATATTAATATTTTATTTATTCAACCCGTGTAATACACGGGTTTACTAAAGCTAGTTTAAATATAGTCAAGTACAAAGGTTAATAAAATTATAAAACCATTTGGTTCATATGTCATAATTAAGAACATAAAATTTATGTAAAACTTATTTTGGCTTTTTTAATTCACTCAGACTTAATTTAAAATCTTCTTTGCATATAGAAAAGTTGTTTTTTATTATACTATAATTTTGTTTCAATTTCACACGAAATTAAACACATTTTTTATTCTTTATAAAAATATGTATATTTTCGAAAATGTTTTTAAGTAGCTTAAAATATCGAATAAGAAAAAATATGTATAACACAAATTGCATTCTTTAAATTTTTTTATATAAAAATCATGACAAAACAAAAAAAGTTAATGATTTAAATTCTTATTTTATTTGACAAACTATAGATGTAATCCTCTGTATGTTGCTAATAGACTTTCAACAATAATTATGAGAGAAACGAGTCACATTGTCTCGTGAGCCACTCTAGAGTGACTCGCTAAAACTCTAACTAAGCTTAGGTTAAACAAGCTTGAACTCATTTTACAACTCATTTAATTAATGGTTTTGAGCCGGAGTTTCATATGTCGAGATCGAGCAAGCTCGCAAGACAAAACTAGCATTGTATGTAATGATGTTTATTTTATTTTTTTTACTCATATACTTATATAAATGATTATTACTATACATAAATTTATGTTTAAAACAATCATACAATATATCTAGCTATTTAAAAAATTACATAAACCATTTAATTTTTATAAAAAGACCTTTTCTATATAAGCACAAGTATTCTATAGAAAGACGTTAAAAATATTGATAAAGGAGTATTAATATTTTTGTTTGAGAAAACGTTATTGAAAAAATTTTAAGAAAACCTTCATAAAAAATACTGTAAAACATTTTTTAAAATCATAAGAGATGCGAAATTGGTTTTTATTTTATTAAGGCATTTTCTTTTTAATATTACTTAAATAACATTATTAAAAACATAAATACTTTTATCCAATCATATTATGAATAAGAAAAATTAACTTTTTGGTAAAAAAACCATTTGATGAATATTTTTGAAAACACTCATTTTGTTAAATTATTTTTCTACTAATCCTACTTCAAAAAAACTTATTACAAATGACATTGTGATGGTTAAAATAAAACCCTAAAATAGATTGCAAATTATAATTGATTGTTTTTCTCACCTAAGAACAAGTCGACTCTATCCCTACCAAACGGATAATATAATGAGTTTACAAGTTGTATTACACTAAAATTATGAATTAAAATGTGTTGGATTCTTGCTTATTCAAACAAGTAGTTAAAGTTTTTTAATTCATTCGTCCTATGCAAATGAGAAGAAACCCCACACTAAAATTATGAATTAAAACGTGTTGGATTCTTGCGAAACGATTTTATATATTTCATCAAATCAAGGGTCTTAAATAACCAATTCAAAGTTTCGATTACCCCAAATTATGAAATCTAATTTCAAATGGAAAGATGAATCATTTTATATCCTTTTTATTTATAAGCATATCTTGGTTTCGATTCACCCCTAATCAAGTTATGTTTTAAGTTCAACTCACCGATCTTTTTATGCCTTCATTGATTTATTTAATGTCATTCACACACAACTCTTCGGTAAAGTCTCAATTCAATACTCATATATACAATCTCGATTGCAACAATAGCAATGGTTCGTGCGATTTAAAGATTTTGATTTTGACTTCAAGATAAACTTTAGTATCTTGGTTTTTTAATATCATTTTGACTAATTTATGTTTTTGTATATGAAAGCATGAACTTTTGATTAGGTTTAAGTCATGTAAGCGTAAAATTGATTTATGTTTTGTCTACAAAAAGGAGGAAATTGCATAAATGGTCCGTGTGGTTTAATCAAATTACATGCTTCGTCCCAAAACTTTAATAAATGAATTTTTTAAATTAAAAATCATAACTTCCAAAATTAATACAATCATAATTTAATAAATTTTAGGCGGGAAAACTCAATTGAGTTGTCTCTCGTTGATTGCCACGTGTCTCTAGAAAAACCCTTGTTGATTGCCACGTGTTTTTAAAAAAAATTCTTTATTAAAGGTAATAAATTAGAGTACTAGTTAAGAAACCCGTGTGATACACGGGTTGAATACGAATATTAAATTTGTTGTTATTAATTAATTTCTAAGAACTATTAAAAATATTTAAGATAATATATTATTAAAATTGTATATACTTAACTGTTACTAGTATTTTTTAAGCATTATTTTTCATTGTTTTAACATACGTTTTTATTTCACATCATGTATTTATTAGACGTATTTTTATTTATTTTGTGTAATGGTTATTTTGATAGAATAGAGCCTACTTTGGTTTGCTTTTTTGTAGGTATTCCATTATGAGTGGTGAAAGTGGAAATTGGTAGAGATTTGAAAAAATATTCAAGACAAGGGGTGATTTTTGAAATTTAAAAAAGATCATTAAAATTAAATTAAAATAGTTATCTCCTACCAAAAACTAGATTTTTGTTTGAAATTAAAGGATATATATTATTTTTATATATATGATAGAAGAGAAGAAAGAGAAAAGATCTAACTAACTTTCATATTTTATGTATTTGATAATTATATTATAGATATATAAATAAAATCAAAAAAAAAAGAAGAGGAGATCCATCTTTATCTTTGGGAGCTAATGGGATTCCACGAAGGAAGATTCCAAAGTGCACTTTTGTGGGCCATGAGGAAGAGAACAAGGGACTACACATGATTTTTCATTATTAAGGAATCATATATTTTGGTTTTATTCTATAAGTTTTCTTATTTGTTTCAATATTAACCTAACCATTATGTTTGGCTAGGGCACTTTTGTCTCGATATTAGGGTTTAATTTTTTTTATTTAGTTTGAACTTATGTGAAGTGTTTTACGGGATGTTTTTATTTTAGTTGTTTGTTTATTTGATTTTTGATCTTTAACTCGGATCCACTCTGGTATATATTCGATTGTTAATAAAATTGATCACTTTATTAATTATTCTAATAAGGTTCTTCAATATTTAAAACCCTAATCAAGTTTTAATTTTTTATATAAGAAACAATTAACGATTTGATTTTGTCTATGAATTCATTCTCATTATAAAATCGTGCAATCTGGTTATACACATCGAATGACGTGTGTGTTTAATTATAATTGATACTTATATCATTGTAACTCGCACACTAAGATAGGAACGGCGTGAGCTTAGAGTAGTGGGTTGACTCTAATCAACGAACCACACTTGATTAGACATTAGATAGAGTGTTGGATCAAGAAGAAGGCTGGCGCAACCAAAACCAAATCACTTAGACAATTTTAGTGCTACTTACAAAGGCTTCCGAAGCTAAGTATGGAACTTCCGAAGGTAGTAGAGTTCTTCCGAAGACAAAGTGAAAAATCAGACAGACTCTACTTCCGAAGTCAAGAACTCACTTCCGAAGAATCAAGTCTAAAAAGAAGAAATCATAAGACTGCTTCCGAAGTATGAAGAAAGAAGAAGTTCTCAAGCCTCGGAAGAAGCAGCCTCTTCCGAAGTATAAGTGGTTTCGGACGTACTTGTTCTTCCGAAGCCATTTAACCTTTGGAAGACACTGTTATGAACCAGTGGACATAAGTATGGTCTCTGACACTCCGCGGCAGACCTCTGATACTGCATGGCAGTTTCTCAAAGAGCCATGTAGTTGACTATACTTTATTCCACTGTTCACCTTTTATAATAGTACAAGTTACCAACTATAGCCTTATAGTATAGGCTTTAGTTATAGGATCCCAGCTGGTATCAAAGTATATCCGTATGTAGGTAGTATTATATATAGTTTCTCATTATAACTCATAACATATGCTTGTAGGAGTCTTGTAACATTTGAGTTGAGAAACAATATATGCAAGTACCTTGAAATTATCTCTCTATGTTTTTTCATTACTTATTATATTGTTATCAACTCTTATTGACTCTATCTTCATCTGAGTGTTGTTCAAGTGAGTTTGAGAGAAAAAAAAAGTGTTAGTGACATAAACCGATCCTGCAATTGGTATCAGAGCTTTTTAGGATCTTGATTGTGAGATCTTACCATCCAAATCAACCTGTTTTTCACTCCTCCCCACAACTTACTCAAAATGGCCCTTAACAAATCTAAAGTAGAGATGGGAACTATGACAAAAGCTCCGATCATTATTCCTGAAGACTTCAAGTCTTAGAGCAGAAGAATGAAAGGCTTCATCAAATACCAAGACAGCAAGATGTGGAACTCCATTGTCAATGGCCCGTATAAACCAAAGTTGGCATCACCTAGTGGAAACGGTGCCATGATAGAAAAAGTTGTTGAAGATTATTCTGACGAGGACCGAAAGAAGATAGACATCGACAACAATGCTATGACCATTCTTATGACTGCAATACCCAACTCCATCATGGTGGGGTTTGAGCATTGTAAGTTTGCAAAAGAATTTTTTGATGCTCTTGCTCAGATGTACTCAAGCTCCAACGACTCCAAAAAGGACTCACTGAAGCAGCAGTTCGAGAACTTCACTTATATTGCTAGAGAGACCCTCAGCCATCAGTATTTTAGGGACATGGATTGTATCTCCTCTCTTCAGTCTATGAAGATCACTCCTGAACTTAGAGATCTCATGAGAAAGTTCATTAGTTCTCTTCCAAATGAGTGGACATTCTACTATGTCTCTATCAAGAGGACAGAGAACTTGAACACTCTTACTATGACTGAGCTCTATGGCATCCTTGATGGATACCATTTAGAGATGGAAAGTAAGAAGGGCCACCAAACAAGCAGACCTCTGAGTCTTCCTGCTAGCAATGCTTTAATGGTTGCTGAAGGCTCAGTACCCCCCACAACCTCAGCACTACCTGACTTACCACTAGCAGCCATCCTGCTCTTCTGGACCATACATCACTTTCCCTGAGACTCCAAGGTCTCAGAAGGCTCAGCACAATTCCTTTCAGGAAAGCTGTGCCTTTGTCTCAGAAAGTGGACACTCTGGTGATTTCAATACTGTTTTGATGATCTAGAGTGTTTCAATCCAGACGAGGTAGAGTATGTGGATATTGTCCAATAGATGGCTCTTTTAACTTACAGATCGAAGAAGTTCTTTAAGAGAACCAGAAGGCATTTCCCTCAAAACCCAACTGCCAGCAAGTTTGGGTTTGACAAGACCAAGGCAAAATGTTACAACTGTAACCAACTTGGTCACTTTGCAAGGCAATGCAAGGCTCCCAAGAACAACCCGGGAACCTCACAGGCCTCCACACATCCCTCAACCTCAAAGCCCACTGAAAAGTCAACTAAAACAGCTGCAATGGCTTAAAAAGTTGACTAGAGCTTCATGGTACAGGATGTGACTCCTGCTCAAGCTCTCATGGCCAGAACAGATGATACCTAGGTATATGAACATCTCTGTACTCCTGCCTGTATAGCTAAAGTTAAACTTTATCAGGATTACAATATGGAAACTAGATCTGATATTGAGTCTTTAAATATCTTAAAATCTGATTTTAAAAGGGCTGAATCTGACTATCAAAAGAAAATTGAGGAGTTAGAGAAAACTATGTCCTTATTAAAACATGAATACACCAACTACAAGACTCAAATAAAGGATATGATATCCAAATTGTTTGAGGCTCAAGCCCAGCTTGTCACTGCTGAGGCTTAAGCCAGGAAGTATGCTCTCTCTGAGCAAAACTTCCAAGCTATTCTTGCATCATCCTCCCACTCCAAGCTCTGTTATCAGAACAAAGGAGGGTTGGGGACCAATGAAATAGCTCCACCACACTCTATAAGTTTATCAGACAACCTAGATATGGTACTGAAGAGCAAGAGGTCCCAACTGCTGACCCATCTTCATATGAGTTGAAGAATGATGCAACAATAGTGGCCACCATAGGGAAGGAATAGGTAAATGTACCCATCTCTTCCAGTGAAGATCAAACCCTAACCACTAAAGCTAGAAGAAGTAGAGCTAAAGCTGCAAGAAGAACTGCCAAGAAAATGACAGAATCTAAGCTGAAGATTGACCCAAAGCAAAAAGGTGTCTTTATCTCATCTGGATTCCAAGTGGTAGGTACTTCTGATCCAGGAAAGGAGTGTAATACCAGCACTCCTGTCTCATCAAAGGATCAAAAGTTGAAGAGAAATGTTGTTGATGAAGAGAAAAAGCCCAAGAAACAGCAATCCTCACATTCCCAAAAGACTAACATTGCATGCATAATGTGTGGTCTGCAAAACCACGTGACCAAAGATTGTTACTACAGTCCTGCAAGCACACATTATGCAAATAATGTTAGAAAAGAAGGAGTCATGGAAGGTTTCACATTTGGACCTTATCAAACGGTTCAAGTGATGAAAAAGGGAAAGCTAGTTTCTGAAGCAAGTTTGCTTTCGAAAGAAAACTCTTCTTCCAAAGGGAAAATGGCTTCGGAAGCAAAAGCTACCAAAGTTTGGAAGAACAAGAAAGCTCCCTTGAAACCATCCCAGAAGAAGACTGCTTCGAAGAAAAGGTGGTGAAGGTTTCTTCCGAAAAGAAAGAAGCTTCGGAAGAATGTCATGCTGCAAAAGCTTCTACAAGCTCATCCTCTAAGATCAACCAAAGGATGGATTGGAAGATCAAAGAAGATGTTGTAGCCCAAACCTCTTCTTCAAAGACATCCATTGAACCCCCATGCATATCTTTTGGTTCAATTATGTCATTATCATTGGAAGAACCCAAGACCAGCAAGGCTTGGATTTCTAATCAAAACTAACAATCTCATATTGTGTGCAGGGACATCCATATGACAAGAATAACAATGTCTGGATCGTGGACAGTGGATGCTCCAGGCATATGACAAGAAACAAATCTCTCCTTCAATAGTTTCGACACTATGATGGAGGTCCTGTCCAATTTGGAGGTTTGGCCGGAGGATATATTTCTGGCAAAGGGAGTATATCCAACGGGAAGTTAAAAGTTGAGAAAGTTCACTTTGTCAAACAGCTTGAACACAATCTGTTAAGTGTTTCTCAGTTTTGTGATCAAAAGCACCAAATGCTTTTCACAGAACATGAGTGCATTATCCTCAAACCAGGGATGACAATTCCTCTAGAACGGGTGCTTCTTAGATCTCCTAGGAAATGGGATATGTACAAGCTGGATATGAACAATGCTTCCCTAATAGGTGAAGTATCATGCTTTCTTTCCAAAGCAGATATTGATGAGTCAACACTTTGGCATAAACGTATATGTCATGTAAATTTTAAGACAATGAATAAACTGGCTAAAAAATAACTTGGTTCATGGTTTGCCTAAAAAGGAATTTTTCTGCAAAGATAACTGTGTTGCATGCCTGAAAGGGAAGCAACACAGGGCATCTCACAAATCCAAAAGTGTTAACTCTATCACTACTCCATTACACTTATTGCACATGGATCTTTTTGATCCCACAAGTATAATGAGCATTGGAAAGAAATCATATTTCCTTGTGATAGTTGATGATTTTACAAGATTTACATGGATATTCTTTTTAAGAACTAAAGATGAAACTGCTAAAATATTAAAATCTTTTATTCTTAAAATAGAAAATCAAATTGATCACAAGGTTAAAATAATTAGAAGTGATCAAGGGATTGAGTTTAAGAACTTCGTTCTTGACTTATTCTGTAACTCATTTTGTAACTCAAAAGGGATTGCCAGACAATATAGTGCCCCTAGAACTCCTCAACAAAATTATGTTGCTGAGAGGAGGAACATGACACTTATTGAGGCTGCTCGAACTATGTTAGATGATTCAAAAATACCTCTAACATTCTGGGCAGAGGCAGTCAGCACTACATGCTATGTGCGGAACAGGGTTCTTGTAGTTAAGCCACATGGAAAAACCCCTTATGAGCTATGGAACAAGAGGCCACCGTTCATTGGCTTTCTAAGGTCCTTTGGCTGCAGGTGTACTATACTTAACACAAAAGACAATTTGGCAGAGTTTGCTGAAAAGTCAGATGATGCTATCTTTGTTGGATACTCTTCTAGATCTAAAGCCTATAGAGTATACAACATTAAGAACCAACAATTTGAGGAATCATCCAATATAGTTGTTAATGAGCACACTCTTTGTGTTAGGGGGAATGGCCCTGATCATATCTTTGATTTAGAATTGTTTCCAAACTATTCTAAACCTTCTTGTGAGAATGTTTCAGTTGGAATAGGTGCTCAAAATGATGCTTATGCTGCTGCTGATGATCAACTGTTTGAGCTACCCAGACCTCTTTCAAGTTCTCCAAGAGATGCAACAAATCAAGCTTCCACTATTCACATATCTAACAGTGTAACCATATCAAGGAATAGTGAAGTTTCAACAAGTGAATCACTTGCTGAGCCTCAAAACTCACCTGGTGATCCAACATAACACCAGGCAGAAGAAAGTAGCATTATGAAAGAACATGCAACTGTTAATACTGCTTCACAGCCAACCATTGATGATGTTTCTCATTCATTCAATCAGTCCTCATTCAATGACTTTGAAACAACAACTGGACAAAGTGTTCAAGTTCCTGAACAGAATATGTCCAATCTGGATCTATCTCTGCAACTGAAAGTGATTCCTCGTCTTAGGAGTCATAACACTCATCCAACTGAGAACATCATAGGGGATGTCTTGAAGGTGTGAGAACAAGAGGGTAGACTCATCATGGAAATTTCTGCTTGTACTCATGCTTTTTATCCCAGATGGAACCCAAGAAGGTGGAAGATGCCTTGAAAGATAGTAGCTGGCTTGAATTGATGCAAGAGAAGCTGCTTCAATTCAAGAGACAGAAGGTTTGGAACCTATGTCCGCTACCCTCTGGTCAAGTACCTATAGGCACTAAATGGGTTTTCAGAAACAAGAGAGATGATAGAGGCTTGATTATCAAGAACAAGGCAAGACTAGTGGTTCAAGGATACACCCAAGAGGAAGAAATCGATTATACTGATGTCTTTGCACCCGCTGCAAGACTTGAGGCAGTTAGGATCTTTCTTGCTTATGCTGCATCCAAGGACTTCACTGTCTACCACTTGATGTCAAGTGTGCCTTTCTATATGGGGATATAGATAGGGAAGTCTACGTGTGTCAACCTACAGGATTTAAAGACCCACAGCACCCCAACTATGTGTGCAAATCGGACAAGGCTCTATATGGGCTGCACCAAGCACCTAGGCTGTGGTATGAGACTATGTATCAGTTTCTTTTGAAGAATGACTACACTAGAGGTACCATTGATAAGACTCTCTTCATTAGAATGGGAAGGACATTTTGCTTGTTCAAGTCTATGTTAATGACATCATATTTGGTTCTTCAAATGACCAAATGTGTAAGGACTTTGAAAGCATTATGAAGAAAAAGTTGAGATGAGTTCCATGGGCAAATGGACTTTTTCCTTGAAATTCAGGTAAAGCAAATGAAGGAAGGGGTTTTCATCAATCAATCTAAGTATGTTACCGACATCTTAGAAAGATTTGAGATGAAAGATTGTAAGCCAGCCAAGACACCCATACCAAAAAACCATAATCTTTGTCCTGATCTTGAGGGGAAGGATACTGATCAACATCAGTATATGTCAATCATTGGTTCTCTGATGTATCTCATAGCAGTAGACCTGATATTATGTTTGCTACTTGCATCTGTGCAAGATATCAAGCTGCTCCAAAGGTGTCTCACCTAGCTGTTGCCAAGAGAATCCTCAGATACCTCAAAGGAGCACCTAAACTAGGTCTCTAGTATCCTAGAAACAAGGATTTTAATCTTTATAGATACTCTGACAGTGACTATGGTGGCTGTAACATTGACAAGAAATCAACATCAGGAGGATGTCAATTTCTTGGTGGAAGGATCATCTCATGGCAATGCAAGAAACAATCTTGTGTCTCTACATCAACTGCTAAAGCTGAATATATTGTTGTTGCTAGCTGCTATGCTCAACTGCTATGGATTCAGAATTAGATTTTAGATTATGGATTCAACTTTATGAGTACTCCTATCCATATTGACAACAACAGTGCTATCTCCATTAATGAAAATACAGTGAAGCACTCCAAGACAAAGCATATTGACATCAAGTATCATTTCATTAGAGATATTTATGAGAAAATTTTGATCAAGCTAATCAAAGTTGATTCAAATGAATAATATGCTGATTTGTTCACCAAATCTTTTGATGAACAAAGATTTAAGTATCTTATAATAGCTATTGGGATGATAAAAATTGATTAGACTACCTCTTTTGAAAACCTTTTTAATATGTAATGTCTTATGTTAATACAATTTAAGCCCTGTTACAAGAGATCTCTCTGAAATTTTCTAAGTATAAATTTCTTCCAAAGAGAAATTAATCCTCGGAAGATATTCTCATATCTTCCGAAGAAAAATTTCTCCAAGGATAATTTTCTTTTCGGAAGAGTTTTTAGTCTCAGAAGAAACGATTAATTTCATATTAGATCTACTTCCGAGGTCTATACAAACTCTCCATTCTGATAGGAATCCTGACCTTCGGAAGCAAAGCTTTTGCTTCGGAAGTAAGAGTTGCCTTCGGAAGACAAATTACCTTCGGAAATGTTTTATATTCGGAAGAGAGATCTTACTGTGTAACAGAAATCTCTTGGGCCCCACACTGTAAAAAGCAAATATTTAGTTAATGATGTTGGATTATTTAACTGAATTAAACCTTACCGTCACTGTCATTTCATCCACTAAAACATCACATCACCTTATCCTAACCCCCATTACCACTATTCCACCTTCTTTTAAATAATCCCGACTATTCACTCTCATCTTCTTACCTGAACTTTACTGCCCTAAAAGATTTTCTCCACTTAAACTTTATCCAAGCTCAAATTCATCCTCATTCACCCTTTCTCAAATGGCACTCAACCCTCAGCATAACTAAGTCGCACTTCTTGATTCTTCAAGAGATGCTGACTTCTCTGAAATCATCTCCTTTCTCACCCAATCATCTTACTACACAGCTCTTACCGTTAACCCCACTGTTTACTCCAATCAAATGGCCAAATTTTAGGGAAATGGTCAAGTCGAAACCCTAAATGGGATTAGTGTGCTAAGATCTCGCATTTTTGGACAAGAGTTGGTCATCACTGAACAACTCATCAGGGAGCATCTTGAGCTTCATGATGAAGGTGCTTCTATAGAGTTCCCCAAAACAGATTTAGACAACACTTACATCCTCATGGGATATGGTGGAGACGTGAGCAGGTCGACTATCTACAAATTTAACTTCTCCTACAATTGGAAGTTCTCCACTACTTTTCAAACAAGTCTAGGGGATGGGATCAAATCCCATATGAACTAGGATGCTTAGTTCATGGATTGGTGAGAGGCCTCTGCTTCAATTACTCAAGATTTGTGTTCACCAATCTAATTGGGAATCTTCAAAGGGAAACATTCTTTATGTATCCCAGATTCATTCAACACATTATCAACTGTGAGTTGGAACATAATCAGCTTTTTTGTGCAGCTGCTTAGTCTGTCCCTCACATGAGGCCTACCATCTTCAAGACTTTGAAGAAGGTATCCACCAACTTCACTGGACGGTACACTTCTTTACTTCCAGGTATGATTGAGCACATAGCTCCTGGTGACATCCCTGCTCACCCCACAGGTGATGAACCCACATTAGCAACTGACTCCACAATGCCAACACTGCCTTCTTATCCCATCACCATCACATACCAGAGACGCCCTAAACGAACCCTTGTTCAATTTACTCTGATTGAACAAGCTCCTCCCGTTCAATCCAAAAAAGCTAGAGTGGAACAATAGGCTCCCACTCAGTCCCAGGTCTCCCCATCCTTCTCATTTGACCTCAATTTGGGTTTTGAGTCTCCTCAATCTCAAACCCATGAGCTCGAAACCTAAGCCAACAGCCCTCAAGATGAGTATCTACACTCTTCTGAGCAGCCAACAAGGGATAACCCCACCAAAGGCTCAATGCCTATAGACATTTACCAAAGTCCCGAGTCAGTAGGCTTAACCTCCTTATCTTTCACTAACCTTCTTTTCAAAACTAATGAAGATATTACATCTCCATGGCAATGAAGTTGATCTACACCGCCCTCTCCAAGATCAACAGAGCCTAGAGAGATCTCTTATCTCTAGCCCCCATCAGCAACCTATGACTGAGGTGAGTCCCACTAATGTGGAAGGGACTCATGCAGATTCAGTTGCCACTATAGAATGTACCTCAATGGACCCTATGGACAGTGGTAACATATCTGAGACTAAATCTGCGGCAACCATGCCTTTTGATGACTCTGAAAGAGACATCATTAAGCAAGAGAAACCAGGGTGCCAAGAAACCACATCTGGTGGTAAGGCTGAGCATACTAGGTATGTTACCTCATCTCCCCATGATTCTTCAAAAGAAGATGAGGGAAGCATGAAACTCCTTCAAGACCTTCTTTCTAAAGTCTTAAACCTTGAATCTTTGGTTAGGACTTTAGAAGAAAGGTCTACCACTCAGCAACTTGAGATTGACACTCTCAAGGCTAAACTAGCTGAGAAACAGATTGAGAGATCTGTTAGGCATGTACCTGTTCAGGTCTCCTTGGCCTCTTCCTCCAGCTCATCTAGCTCTCAGGATGATGCTACCAAAAAGGGGAAGAGTGTTCAGAGACAAACACATGGGGACCCTCAAAGCCAATCTTCAACTTCAAAATACTATGCTCCTATCACAACTTCTTCTGAGCCATCTCAAGTCACTCTAACAATTGATCCAAGGATGCTCAGAGATCTCTATATCTTCTTCTCCCAGTTCTTGTTGCGATCTACTCGTGATCAGCCAAGTCCTGATGCTACTATGATGTACTTTGGAGCAGAAGAACTTCAGAGGCTGACTGCACCTTCTACCATTGTGGAAGAAGTTGGTCAACCTAAGGTCCACATGGAACCTGAGATTCAATTTGAAGGGGAAATAAGGACTGATGGCCCAACAACTAAAACAGTTAGGACAGAATTTGCATTCCCTCAAACTTCCAAAGCCGAAATTAAAGCCTCGGAAGAACAAGCTGAATCTTCCGAAGCTGAAATGGAAGCTGTGGAAGGACTGTTCAAAATGTCCGAGGAACTAATTATCACATATGCAATCCTAGAAATGGCATCTGAGGTGAACAGTGAGGACTTTCTGGATCAACCTCATGTTCAGACACCCTCTCTGCCTCTCTTACAATCAGAATCCACTCTCCAAGAACCACCAAAGTCAAGCCTTTCAAAAGACAACAAAGGAAATAAAAAGATGACTACAAAAGAGCTTCAGGAAGAGGAGAAGATTGAAAAGCTAAAAAGGAAAGGAAGACTTTCAACTGGGAAGTTGTTAGCTGCTAGTTCAAAAGCAGTTGCGACCAACCAGGAGGCTCATTCAGCTCAGAGCTCATTCAGCTCAGAGCTGCCAATGAAGAAACACTCTTGCTACCATTAGAGGAGTTGGTGGAACTGGAAAGGGCAACCAGGCTGCAACAGGAAGTAGCAAGGTTGGCCTCCAAGGAAGAAAAAGAAAAGGAACAGAGAGAAGCTGACATGCAGCTCAAGAGAGCAAGGATTGATTTCTTAATCTCCAGATGCTTCTCTATTCAAGAACTCTCCCCACACAATGATGAAACGATCCTTTGGCTCTTCAACAAAGAATAGGATCAAATGGAGAAAGAAAGAAAAAATGCTGCAAGAGAAAAGTTGAAGGAAAAGAAGAGAAAAGAAGAAGAAGCAAGGGCATCTGTAACCAGGAAGATAGGTGACAAAGCCTGGATGAAGGACTATCTCTGGGCTCATGGCTTCTCTAGAAGGTAGGTGGGTTCCATGTCTGAGAGGACACTCCAACGAATAGTCAGTGAGATCAAGGCTGATATTTGTTTGGGGAAAAGAAGAGAGATGTACAGAAAGGTACATGGGATAACTTTCACACCAACCACTCAACCCCAACCTGAACCTATCTCCTCTCCATTCGCCATCAAAACAAAACCATTCACCCCTGAACCTACACCTTTACCCTCACCCAATTCATCTCCTCAACCACCCAAACTACCCATCCATCAACCTAAAACACTTACCCGAACCACTCCACCTCAGCCTACCCTGCAACCTTCCATGCCATCCCCTCAGCTGTCACACCCCGACCGACGGCGGAATCATCGGGGCGGATGAATCCCTGATCTATCTACACTCTCAATTCCACCTGAAACCCACACAAACATCTCCTTCGATTACTCTTTTCATCGCGATTTGCTACGCATTCGAACACCACTTTCGGGACTTCAAAACGTGAAATTTTTAGAGGGCTTTTAATCCATATCACCATACGAAACTACCCACGAGTTTAATTTGATTGTCATCATTGTTTTCATACCTTTTGGGTTCTAACATAGTCGCGGTTGTTCATCGTAGTGTTCGTCATTCACCCATCTTCAAATCGGGTAATTTAACATATGTATATACTCAAAATTACATGGGGAATCAAAGCCCCATGT
>BJCM01214728.1:0-31619 GCA_018326385.1 Flaveria bidentis | reverse complement strand
ATTTAATCAACTTATTTTCTTATAAAATCTTTATAACTTTTATAAAACTTGTAACTTTATAATTTGATTATTTATTTTTAATAATTAAAATTCATAATTACTAATAAAAATTTATAAGTTTATTAAAATTTATTTTATAACTTTATAAGTTTTAATAAGTCTTTTACATTTAGTTATTTATTGTAAAATAAAATAAAGATTTATAATTTTATGAAAAAGATTTATTTATAAATAAATAAATTATTATTCTTTGTTTAAATTATAAAATGAATAAAATAATTTTCAACATTGCTTAAATTGCACATTAAACGTGTTTAATTCAATAAAACAAATAATAAAAAATTTAAATATTAAAATTTCTATCGTATGAAAGTTCAAAGTAAGTTCGGGTTTGGTTTTATAATTTTGAAATTCGACGGATGTTACATAGATATTTATTATTGCTTTCCATATGTTATGTATAAATGTATAATGAATTGACTTGCGTGATGCGCGATACTACCGAGTCTCTTTTCCAACGAGGCTTAAATATTGATTATATTATTATAATTATTATTATTATTATTATTATTGTTATTGTTATTGTTGTTGTAAATTTGTAAATATTTGGTAAAAAGTATTTAGTTAATAATATAATACTTATTTTAAATAGTAAAAATATAAATGAAATATATATATATATATAGATAATGTTAATTTATATTATTATAAATAAAGTACTACTTATTATAATAAATTTAATCATATGTATTAACCATGTATTAATTAAAATAATTTTATTAAATGAGTATAATTTAAGAACACTTGCGTAAAACACATGTACCATATGCTTAAATAATTATTATAGGTGTCATAGAAAAATAAAAAATTACCAATCTACCCATGAGTTTTATATTATATAGTAGTAGAGATATTATTAAAAATGAATGAATTTCTACCAATTTGTTTATATACATGAAAACCTAAAAAAGTATGGGGAAAAAACAACATAATGATTAAAAAGGAGTACAACAATTTATAAGTTTGTATAGAATTATATATAGATTATTTCTGGAGAAGCTAAAACTGAATTAGCTTATAATGTCATGTGATTTATTCTCACATTAGAACTAAATACCCGTATGTTACACGGGTTAAAATTAAAAGGTTATATAATAGATTATATATATATATATATAATCTAATATATATTATTGATAACATATAGATAATATTATTTTACATAATTAATATGGATAAAAAACATATTTATGTTATAAATAATAGTATTACAAAAATAGAATTCATTATTTATAAATATTCATAAACCTCTTTATTATATTTTTGAAATATTATATTTTTAACAATGATTAGCAACAAATTAATTTGTATTTTAATAAATATTAAGTCTTATTAAAGTATTAAAGTATTTTTAATATAGTATTAAATTACCATTAGGAAGGAAACTTTTTTAAAATCAAGATTTTTACCAAAAATAGTAAATTTATTGTGGTGATTGGTGAGTACACAATCCTAGGTGAAGCATAGGTGAAGATGATATGAACATAAAACAATCACGTGTCTGAAAATTATTTACTTTATTAATATAGATTTAAGGAGTAAATTACATGGATGGTCCTTGTGGTTATGTTGAAAATTTGAATTTGGTTTTTAAAGTTTAAAATCTTTATATATAATCTCTAGCATTTCTTTCTCTTTCATATATGATCTCTAGCATTTCTTTCTCTTTCATATATGATCCCTAGGTATGTTAGTTAACCGTTGGTGATGTTAAATATTGTAAAAATTAACATTTTACTCGCATTAGCATCTATTTAATTTACCTTTTAAACTATAGTGTTATAAAAATATAAGAAAATTTTATATTTTTCAGAATTTTATATTTTTATAATTTCATTGTTAATGAGATTATTATTTAATAAAATACATTTTAAATACACAAATAAAAAACTTTTTAAAATATATTTTTTAAAATGTTTGGTTTTTTAACCATTCATTTTTATACATCATTCTAAAACCTTTTGATTTTCTAAAACTTTTTGATTTTTTAATTTTTTTTTCAACTGGTTGGTTTTCTAAAGTTCTTTTTTTTAAACCCCTTCATTTTTTAAAACATCTTTTCTTAAACAAATTTTTAGTTTTTTAAAAATTTTTAAAAAACAATTCAGTTTTAAAAGTCTTTATAAAA
Organism: Flaveria bidentis; assembly: GCA_018326385.1. Taxonomy (NCBI): domain Eukaryota; kingdom Viridiplantae; phylum Streptophyta; class Magnoliopsida; order Asterales; family Asteraceae; genus Flaveria; species Flaveria bidentis. Next base: position 29,431 of record BJCM01214728.1, on the reverse strand, counting down.
GAAGAAATTTTTATATGGGTTTAAAAAACACACATATTGGTTTAAAAAAGTTATAAACCACATTAAAAAAAAACATTTCTTTAAATATTTTTTTATTTGTGTATTAAACAATAAACATATTTATAATAAAAAGATTATAATATAATAAAATTACATCGATGATCTTTACAAATAAAATTGTTATTTTGACAAAGTTATCATCACTAACTGAACTATGTCATTATCACATTAGAGATTATATTCGCAATTTTAAAACTTTAAAAACTCCTAAATTTTAACCAAATCACAGGAAACATCCATGTAATTTACTCTAGATTTACGTGAGTGTGAACAAAAGAGGAAGTCACGTAAGCGTCACCTTACTTGTATATTTCACTTGCTTCCACTAACTAAACAAAGAACATGGTCTCATTTGGCGCACTTGACTTTTTTACTTGACCTTTTTGTTTTCAAGAATGTCACTATTACAATACGGTCCTCTGTTGAGTTGCTTGTATAATATTGCGGACACGACCCCAAAAGCCGTCGTTATTTTGAGCGTTTCCTAAAAAGAAATAAACAAAATTAATTTTGTCACTGAAAAAAGAAGTTAATAAAGTTAGAATTTTACTAGTAGTTGGATCCTAGGATACATTGATTCATGTTTTTGCTAAAGGTAGAATTGATTCATGCTTTTGCCCAGGGCGTGTCCTTATGGCATAAGGGACAGGTTAAATATGCCTGGGGTGCAGATTTGGATTTTTGACACTCAGCTAGGCTAAGCTTCAGCTAACGGTACATTTTGTGACCCTCGCTGAGTTAAGCTTTGGCTCAGTACCGGTGGCCAACGGTGGAAGCTAGATGCCAAACAGTGATCATATGGTTTTTTCAGAACACAAGACACCTCAAAAATAGTATTAACCAGTTGTACAAGAAAATTTGTAATGCATGCATGAGAGCTTCCTGCATAATCTCATGGCATTTTAACCAATACAAATCCAAATTTCAGATTCACTCAATAAAGGCAGCAACCATCTCAAGTTCTCCATCCTGCATAATTGACTCAGAATGTTGCCTTCATGACTATTCTAGATCACAATCAGATTGCAGCACAATTTTTGTTAAACCTTCAGATTAATTCTGTTGCACCACCTCAAAATAAATAATAATTTCTCCTGCATGAACATGAATAATAGTTAATCCAACAGTAGGAAAGAATCACCAATATAGATTGCAAAATGGACAGGTCGGGTAATGGGTTCTGGTCAAAACACGCAGGTTTGGGTCAGGTTGACCCACAAACATTTTTTAGCCACTCTTTTTAATATATGATTTAATAAGGTAAACGATTAGAGAAACTACAGGTTTTGTTATATTTAATAGATATATGAGGTTGTATGCTATATAGATTCAGTTTGGAGGACTTTTGACCCATTACTTTCTATGGCTATGTGATTCACTACCTCCACACTCTAATCGCTATCCCAATCTTCATCCACATTTTTTGTTGTTTTCGCCTTGCTTTCATTGTCGTAAGTTGTAGCTTTTGATGATAATCTTGATTCATTTTCTTCATCAGATTCAAACATCACATTTTCCAAATCATCCAACATGTTATCTGACTCAGATTCTTCTTCTTCTTCTTCTTCTTCTTCTTCTCTTCTGTTAAATCTCCCACTATTAGCAGCTTTTCCATTGTTACCACTCCTCCATCTTTCGACTTTAGGAACATCATAAAAACGAGGAGCTTCATCTGAATCAATTTCATCATCATCATCATCATCCACCTCATCATTCTCACTATTATTACCTCTCTTTGGGGCCATCCTACCCATTCCAGGTTTTGTATACCTACCATCGTAATCTTCTCTATACAGATATCGAATTCTAGTGGCTTCTTCTTTCTCTGCAGCTTCTTCTGCTTCCCATTCTTTATCAGCTGCATCTTCTATCTCCGCTATGAATTTATCAAGTTCTTCTTGATCACTGTCTTCACTAGATTCTTGTTCTTTAATGTTTAGAGTATCAGGCCCACTAGGTTTTTCACCATGGAAAACATACGGGCTTCCTTCCTTTTTGTCTATTGCGTTAAAAAAGGTGGATGCCACTCTTTGTATGCTGGCCATTGCAACTGGATCATCAGGGTTTATGCTCATTCTCCTGAGTTGCTGCTCTATTTTCTTTATGTTTAGTTTTTGAGAATCAAGCGCTTGTTCAAATCTAGCTTTAAATAGTGCCTGCATATAATCATGATTTGTAATTCATCAATCACAAATTCAGAATCATCACAAGATGTGTATTTTGATAGTGATTATGTGACTTTGGATATTGTTTGAAGTTGTAATGTTTGGATGATAAGAAGTTTTTTTTTGACAAACCTAACCACCCAAGAAATTATAGATAAATGACCCAAATGATTTTTTCTTTTTGCAATTACTGAAAATAACAAATGGAAATGTGAAATGAAAATTATGATCTCAGATTAGCTTAAAAATAAGGGCAAATATGTAATTTAATTTACATAAAGACAAGCAGTTATATTGTGGCTGGTATGAAACTGATTATCCAAAAGTAATCATTTAACCCCAACTAATCAGAAACAAAATTTGTTTATCGAAATATTTGAAACAAATTATTGCAACTTCAACAATAAGTTCCAAAACACAAATCCAAACACCCTTTAAGACAACTTAAATTAAAGAGAGCAGATCAAACAAAATAAGTCAAACCTTTCTTTTGGTAAGAGTGTTGATCGGTATTAAATTCTTGGGTTGTCTGTAATTTCTACCACGGAACATGATAATTGTTTTGACATTATGTATGTTGACAACAATACCACCGCTTAATCTTGCAAGCATGGTTGCCATTTCCTTGATCTTTTCTTTTGGGAAATTATCACAGCAAACTTGCACTGTTTCATGGAATTTCCAATGCATGTGCATGTTTTGAACCACACCTCCAAACACTCCACGAACACCAACCGGTACATAATTTCTATTTCTGAAACCAATCTTTTTTAGTGCCTGAATTTGCTCAGGGGTCAATAGCTCAGGATCATGCCTTGGAGGTGGTAACTCTGGTAGTTCATACTTCTTCAGCTTTTGCAGAAGCAAGGCCACTTTTTTCTTCGCCTGCATTAGTCAGAATAATAAAGGAATGATAATTATAACAAACTTTTGAGTTGATTATTATGATAGCAAATAAACAGTTTTAGCACATGAACGGTTTAGCAGATGGATGGCTTTCTGAAATGAAGATATCAGATTGAACAATTGAACAAATGAACGTTTTAAGCCAGATATAACCAAAGGGCTTGTAGCCTAGCAGTTTCAATGTGTGTAGTAAAGGTGTTCCTCCCTAAGTGGTTGATGGTTCTAGTACTATGGTGGACATTGTTGTAGAATCGTAGAATCTCCAGTGAAGGTGATTTTTAACCTCTGAGCTTTCGCAATACCTATCAAATTTAGACTCTCCCTGCAAAAGGGAGCATAATGTATACCAATTTTCCTCTCAAAGATTATCATCTTCAGTTTCCTACATATTTCTAGGTCATCTCCATTTCATAACTTCAAACACTAACTCACATAACACACTTGAGTAAAACAGATTCAAGAAAAGTGATTCAATCAGAATTCCAATTCATGTTCTTATGCAATTGACTACAGTGTTGAAGATTAAATAAAGAAAGCATACTCTTTTAAGGTTGTAAATGAGCCGTTCTTCATCAGTCATCAACTTCTTCTGAATCTTCTTCGCTCGTCTGATCTCCCTTAGGGTTTTACCAGACTCTTTCTTCATCCGGAGCTCCACTTTACTCCTCATGCTCCGACCTCTAGAAGTCGAAAACATCCGACGCCCATCGAACCAATTCCACAACCCAACCGATCTCAAACAATCATCGTCTCTAATCACAAACTTACACCGACTATCATACCTCGATTCAAAATTGGGCGTAACATCTCTTAACAGCTTCACATCCCTTAAACAATACAAAATCAAATCAATTTCAATCAATAATACGAATACGCATAGGGTTGTTCATATATACACGTACCTGAAGCAATTGGTGATGAAACGTGAGGTGAGGGCTTGAAAGCATCGGTTTTGAAGATTCTTCGTTGCAAACATTGGATGGAGAAGAAGAGTACGGAAATGATTGTTGTTTAAGGAGATTTGAGGTTGCTAAAGGTTGGTTTTCATGGATTATCTTTTGATTTGATCAACAGATTTGATTTTTTGATGAATTTGATCTGTGTGTTGTTGGGTGAATGTGTGTGTTAGAAAGTTAGGGGTTTTCATCAAGGGTTTTAGCTTATTCGACCCCTAACCGGGGTTTATGGGACGATAGGAGGTGTTATAAATACATCTAAAGATATAAAATGACTCTTAAAATACGGCACGTAAAGGTTTTTATAGGTCGTATTTCTAGATGTATGTTCTTAAAAGCTAAAATTTTATGATAAGTTCTACGTAAAGTGGGTTTGATTTGAGAAGAAATATTTTGACATTTACAACAACCATAATATGGTATGGAATGATATCGATATTATGACGAGGGCTCAAGAACAATACCATGTCATACTCTGGACATCTTTTAACCATGTTACGATTTGAAACTTTTTTTAAAATAATCAAAATTGAAAATTTTATTTTCAATCCATATTTATTACATTGTAACAATAATCTTAGTTTTATTATTAAAAACTGAAGTTTTACATAGTAATGTAAAATTACATCAATTTTTAACCATCATACATAATAACATACAAATTATAATTCATAAATCTCAACCAATACGGTAATCGTGAGGAGGCCACATAGCTTTAAAAGACAGTCAAACACTACCAATGCATCTATTGGTGTCATTTTTCACAATATTTTGAGACCAGTTTATGTCATTTAGCCAACGATGATCATCTATTAGTGATGGAATGCTTTCACCAACGACAAATGTGTTTGAAGATGACCCATTATGATGCTCTCTATCGCTTCTGCGATAAAACATTTTAATTATCTTGATTTAAACTCATTCGATAAAACAAAATAACATATGTTTGTTTATATAGTACATTAAAATAAAATCTTACATCATATCAAATAATTGATAGATGTTTTTTTAAGAATAAAACGTCACGTCAAATAATTATTTAAAAACACACAAATACCTAGTAATAATATGTCACATCAATAATTTCAGAAAATTATAAGCGGCTCGTAAGGCACTTCACGGGTTGTTAAGTAGAAAGGTCACCTTTGTCACGGCTCATGAGGGACTTCACGAGCCAAGTTTAACGGCTCGTTAACTACCTAACAGGTCGTTGGGGACAAAACTTACTGAATTGCACCTTAACACCTGTTAGGCTTTCCGCATATCCTACTCCTTTATTTCGGACCATTTACTAGATAAAATTAGACTTTTATTTTTATACTTTTCTTAAACGTAGTAAACTAGTGGAATCCGCCACACGTTGCGGCAGGATTCTTGTAAACCGTGTAAAATTGGCATAGATTGGTTTTTAATAATATCCATAACGAAACATAAGAAAATTTTAGAATGTCACAACAATATATTCGGTATCTTATAAAATATTATATACAGAAAGATATAAAAGAAAGGCATATTTTTACACGCTTGTCTGTAAATAAAATTCATGTTGAAATGTTTAAAGCTATAAAAATGTTGTAATGTTATATTTAATATTTTATAAAACAATATATAATAAAATTATAGAAAAGCAAATCGTAACCTTGTTCGATTTTGATAGAATTTATATCAAGTTATTAATTATGAACTCAAAACAATATGTATTACATATTAAAAGTTATTTAAAAACAAAATGTATTTAAAAGTAATATAAATAATAAAACAATAAAACAATTAAAAATACAACAAACTGGACTTTTTATGTGTCAAATAGCAAGAGGTGTAGTATTCAAAATTGATCAAAAGGTTGTAGGTGGAATCGATGTGGAAAATTAATATAAAGTTAATAGTATAAAGAGGCTAGAGAAGGGAAGATGCTAAAAGTTTGATATCCGAAATTTCGGATATCCGAAAATTTTAAATAGTGAAAATCAATATTCGAATCCGTATCTGAAATTTCAGATATCCGAATTTTCGGATATGGATTCGGATAGTGATTCGGATATCCGAAATTCATTTTTATTTTTTTATTTCTTTATTTTTTAGTTTTTTACAATAATTAAACATATAATATTATAAAAATAATATAAAAAACTAACTCATATCATAAAAGCCACAATATACACTAAAAAATCTCAATTTAAAGTAAAAATATATGTAAAATTCAAAAAAAAAAATTTAACTTTCGGATTATTGAATATCCGAATATCCAAAACTTTTGAAAATTTCAAATAGTGGAAATCAATATTCGAATCCGTATCTGAAATAGATATCCGAATTTTTGGATATCCGAAAATTTGGATATTTTGGATTCGGATTTTCGGATCAGATTCTCGAATTCGGATATTTTTTAACACCCCTACCGGCAACTCGTTGACAACCCAATTGTTGTTTGCGGTGGAAATAATATATATTAACTACATGAACTCTTGTTAAAAAAAAGCTTAAACGGAAAATCAACAATCTTATGTATACCCGCTTGTACATTAGATCCCATTGCCTTTTATAAGTATATAGTATATATTTATACAATAATTATTACTTTATATGAAATTATGATGAAGATAATTAAACAATATGATAAGTGTTCAAATGAAAAGAGTTTATATTTAAAAATATAAAAAATAACCTTAATCATCAATATTTTTAATTTATTCTAAAAATAAAATTATAAAGAAAAAGTTTATTATAAGGGTATTTTAGGCTTTACCAAATGACCACTTATGTTTATTTTTTTTACAAGTTCCTTCAATTTTGTTAACATTACCTTTATATACCACATTTTTTATAAAAAATACATCAAACTTTTTTTATCTTTAAAACCAGTACTGTAACCTTGTATAAAAAGATTAAAAAATTGTACGTTTTTAACTCATATGAAAAGTTTTTTTAATTCAATTTATTGTGTCTATTCGATTGTTTTTCCATTTTTTTAAAACAATTGTGTTTTTTCTAAAACGATGAACATTTAAAAAACATAATAATAAAATAACACTATTTTTGTGTTGTAACAAAAACTAATTAGTATAATACATTAAAAATAATAACAAATAATACAAAATAATATAAAATTTAAAACATAATGATTAAATATCTCATTGTGTGTCTTTTTGCTCCCATTGTTTTCTTGTATGAGTTATGAATTGTGTGTTTTTTTTCTCCCATTGTGTTTACTTGTATGAGTTATGAAAAACACATCGATGAAATAACAGTGTTGTTTATTTTTAGTTGTCAAACACAATGATAAATAGCAATAAATTTATAAAAAAACAATGACAAAAGTAACACACAATGATTTAAAATGTAAACATAATACCGAGTACACATTTCAATTATGAAAAAATCCAGCACAATGACATGATATTTTGACACAATAAGTTAACGTATTAGATAAAATGACCAACGTATTTAATACAATAACCAAAATGTTATCCCTTTTAAAAACAATAGAATGACATATATAAAACTCAAAATTAGTATTTTTTAAATTAAATACCCATATTAATATAACTCTGCCAAATAATATAATATCTTATATATAAAAAAATTATTTTCTATAAATACATAAGAAATATATATAAACAAAACAAATAAATAATGACACAATGAGCTTCAAAATTAAAGTATTAAACGTGTGGAGATCAACCTTTAACACTTTTGTGTCAAAGGAGTTGAGCTCGAGTTCTGAAATACATAGACTTGGCTTGAATCATATACATTTATATTCAAACTAAATATTGGGTGTGTTTGGGTTTGGTCTAAATATTTTATTGTCATTTTTAGATTAAACTCACAAACACCATCAACTAAACAAATCAAGTTTGGTTGAGTTGACGATTTACAAGGTGATACGCGGGCCAAGTTTGTGTTAAATTAATAGATTCATGAGTATGAATATTTATAATTAGTAAAATTTGCTGTGACAAAATTTTAAAGTCAAAAAAAGAAGCAATAATTAAGGTTTCAACGTAATGTTTTACACACAATGCAATTTAGAGTATGAATATTTATAAATAGTAAAATTCATGTCGACATGAATCATGTTTGTTTCAACACTACACATGCTGAGTTCGGGTAGGGTATAACATGGTTTCTAAATGTGAAAAGTTTTTACACTTGTATTTAAGACAGCTCATTTGGTAACGCTGCTTGACAGTCGGGTTTAACCGTTACCAATCAAGTGAGTTAAATTATTGGCAATTATTTTGATTTCTTGGATGATCTTTTTTCCTTAAACCATAAGTTCAATACAAAATAATTAGTTGGTTTTCTTTCGCTTAATAGTATAATCATAGTTGTGGCCGTAACTTAGAAACATGAACTACTTTGGACATGGTACAAATATGTAAATAAAAATAAATAAACGACAAAAAAAGTTGAAAAAACATTGTCCCCAAATATAAAGTTTTACAGACTAAAATTATCTTTTTAAAACTACACACATATATTATACACTACAAAACCAGCCATAAGTCACAAGATTTCAGAAAAACACAAATAAAATAATTTGAAAGACATATCACTCGATCATACTACCAAATACATGAGCCAAATCAAACACCATAAGATCGTGTTCATCGAACCAATTTTATGGAAGTTGCTATACATGTAGAACCGGACATACACCACACAATACAATAAGGAATTTGTGTGTCTGGTATGACGAATGATATCAATCGGATCTCTTAAAAATTGTGGTTATAAGTTGAAAACTTTATCTTTATAACCAATCTAACCACCCACAAAAGTTATATTCACATGGGAAGTACAAGTCCTGCACCGACAAAAGCTTTCAAGGGTCAAGCAAGGATTAATACAAGAAAAGAAGTACATGGTATAAACTTGATCTTCTACACTTAATTTTCGTATCTTTAGTGGTGGTAAAATAGTGTGAGTTATATTACCAGTTAAAATGAGATTATGCCTAAATATTAGTTAACTATGTGGGTTAAAAGACTTTCAAGTTGACCTAAAGCCATGTGCTAGATCGATTATAATTATATCATAGTTTTTCTATTTTCAAATAAAATCATTATTAGGCTTTCACTTCTATTGACATTTTACCATCTCTTTGACACGTTACTAATCAACCATTCTTTTAGTAATGCCCGGAAAACACCTCTATAAAGTAAAAACTACATATTCATTTTGTATATTTTGTATATTCATCTTTACATAGTTAGAAGGAATTATCTATTAAGTTTCCTTGTTATTATCTCTTTGTATGTCACTAAAAACAATGATCAATAATTTATGTTTCTTTAGGGGATTTTATACAAACTAAGCTAAACCTTAGGTTTATATGAAGTTAATAATTTCCCAATATCCTATCATGCCATACTTGGAGATAGTTTTCTTCTCAATTTAGTACGTGTTTGTGTCATTTAACACGTTATGCTGATGAGTATTAGCTTTCGCACCACCACCGTCTACCATGACTCCTTCTCTTCTAACTTCATCACACTCTTCGCGGCCATGTCTCTATCCATATGATTCAACATCACCCATGTAGCCTAATCTCTTGAATTGGATCGTTGCCGCCACCTTCCCTTCTTGCGGACTGAGTCTTGTGAACACAACTTGATATCCTATTTCCAGTGTCATTTGCCATTTGCATCACCCATAATGAGCTATCATAAGTGACATTAAGACTTTGTTGTCTTCTCTCCTTTAAACTTATTTACGGTGTTAGACTTCTTTTTGGCGTTCTTTCTTAGCATTTGTCGTATGACTACTTCGCTTAAATAGATGCACACTATTGCAACTTGCAGAAGTTGTCAACAACGTATCACCCTCTAATATCTTCTTGGAAACACACTTCTATCATTTATCTATTAAAAAAGAGATCAAAATTGGCACCTCTATAAAATATATACTTGTATTCATCTTTGTGAACCACCACCACTGACTCCAATCTCACCTTCCTCAAATACTTGTGTATTGCTAGGTGGATAGTGTGATTTCTAAAACTGATTGTACAACAAGGCAATTCACACTAGTGTGGAACGAATTCAAGCAAAGTCGCAAAGGTGTGGACTGACCAGCAAATGAGAGGTTTAATTTCTTTTTCTTCTTTAAAACATGTAATTTGTTTTTCTCAAGTTACTTATAATATTTAACTTTTCTAAAAACACCAACTCCATAATTTTGATCGATTTTTTGTTGGTTTTCAATAAATTTTAAACGAGATTGTAGGAAAAAAAGAATAAAATAAAGTTGTGTAGTTAATTAAAAATAATAATAAATTAAATTATTAAAAACAAAATTAAATTCAATTAAATATAAAAAGAAAATATCTTTTATATTATTCTGTTCCCTTAAAAGCGAGTTTTATGAATTCGCTCCACACCTCTCTTGTACAACTATTGTTTTATTTTTCTAAAGAAGTTAGTAATAAAAATCCCATAACATCACTTCCTTCTTCCTCTTTAGGCCTTAGCCATATGATTCAACCCCGTGCTCCGTCAAATTGCAATTTTCATACATGTGTTTTAGGGTGTTAATAGAATCAGCCTCAACTTAACAGTTTGCATACCTAAGTTTACGAATGCTAACACTTTACGTACCTCCATCAAATTTTTGTTAAACAACCGTTAAATCTCCCCCACGTGCCAAAACTATTAATTCACCATGAGCACCCTCTACAACAACCTCTCTCTCCAAACCCTACCTTCCATCCCCTCCCTCCAAAATCTCTCGTCGGAGACTCTCAAACTCACCGTCTCCCACCGCTGCCTCGCCGCCCTCAAACCCTACACCGCCGCCCACATCAACCACCTCGCTATCAACAACCACCGCCTCCGACTACCGCATCCATGTATTCGACACGATGTCGTTCTCCCTTATCGACACTTTCACCGTCAACGATTCCTCATCAGGTTTCGTCAAATCCCTCACGTTTCATAACGGAAAAGTGTTCACATCTCATCAGGACCATAAGATCAGAATATGAAAACTAACATAACACAAACGGCATAAACACGCCGAAACCCTACCGACTGTGGAAGATTAATAAATTGGGTGAATTGATAGTTTTGCCCCTCACGTGAGGAGCACGTGGGAGAGATTTAACAGTTGTTTAACGAAAGTTGGACGGAGGTACGTAAATTGTTAGCATTCGTAAACTCAGGTATTCAAACTGTTAAGGTGGGGCTAATACTGTTAACACCCCTAAAACACAGGTATGAAAATTGCAATTTACTCTTAAAAGATTAATAAATTGGGTGAATTGACAGTTTTTCCCCTCATGTGAGGAGCACGTAGGGGAGATTTAACGGTTGTTTAACGGAAATTGAACGGATGTATGTAAAGGTTTAGCATTCGTAAACTTAGGTATGCAAACTGTTAAGTTGTAGCTGATTCTGTTAACACCCTCAAAACACAAGTATGAAAATTACAATTTACTCTTAATAACATGATCTCATAACCTCACCCTTGTCCCTAGTACCATGGCTCGACCATTTCCTAACAAATCTCATGAACTTAGCCTAATGCTTCGACCCTTCCCCTCTCGTTAGTGCAGTTTGTATAAACAATATCTGTATTCATCTCTTTGCACCACGACCATTGACCCAAACATTACCTTCCTTGAATATTTGTATCGCTAGGTGGATAACTAGTGTGATTTCTAGAACTAATTGTACAACAAGGCAATTCACACCGGTGTGGAACGAATTCAAGCAAAGTCGCAAGGGTGGTGTGGATCGAATGCGATCTGCAAATGAGAGGTTTAATTTCTTTTTATTTTGTAAAACATGTAATTTGATTTTCTCAAGTAACTTATAATATTTAACTTTTCTAAAAAGACTTAACTTCATAATTTTAATTGATTTTTTTTGTTTGTATATCAAATTAAAATTTATTGTGAACCGAGTTGTATTCAAAATAATATATATTACATAATTATGAGAGCGGAAAATACTACGTTTTGATTATAACTTGGTTTTCAATAAATTTAGAAAAAACAAGAATTAAATAAAACTATGTATTTAGTTTAAAAAAACTAAATAAATTAAATTATTAAAAACAAATTAAATTAGAAATAGAAAAAAATTAATTTTATATTTTTCCGCTCCCTTAAAAGCGAGTTTCCTGAATTTACCCCACACCTCTCTTGTACAACTTTTTTTTTTCTAAAGAAGTTAGTAATAAAATTGCCATTACATCATTTCCTTCTTCGTCTTTAGGCCTTAGGCATATGACTCAATCCCGTTCTTATTATTATCATCATCTTTTGGCTCCACCCTTGTCCCTAGTACCATGACTCAACCATTTCCCAATAAATATCATGAGCTTAGCCTGATGGTTCAATCTACCCCCCCCTCACGTCAGTCTAGTCTCTTGAGCGCAACTCAACATCATCTACGCAGTGCATCCAACTATAAGATGGTGTATGTGTCCCAGAGCTCCTTAAACTTTTCTAAGTTGTTACATTTCTAAGCTTTTTTTTTCCTTCGGGTGCTTGCCTTACGACTATTAAACTTGAAAAACTCGTCAAAAACATACTAACCTCACTATATCCCTCTTACATTTCATGAATATTTAGAACCTTTGCTCAAACAATAAGACATATACTATATTTAAGAAAAATACTCTATTATGTATTTCTGTATTTATTCTTTCTTCATATTTACTTAAAAGCGTTTTGTCAGACCCCTACGAACCCAATCACACAAACGTGAAAAAAAGATGGGTGATGGGTGACTGGTGTGAAGGAAGCCAGGATGCAGGAGAGAGAAGCTAACTTCCTTGGGCATAGATGATCTCTTAGAAACAATTGATTTTGCGAGAGGGAAAGAGAAAGAGAGAAAATAGGGAAGTTCACGCAGAGGAGATAGAAATACATCTATCGTTAAGGCACTCACCATACGACATTGTGTGGCGGTTTGCCCTCTAAATAGTGGATTTTTTGTTCTAGGTGGGGTGACAATCTCTACATGGTTTCTAAGCAAAATATAAAGTTCTTTTTCTATGTTAGGTGACTCGTTAGTTGAAATAATGGATGCAAGTGTGGTGGCAAAGAGGTCCGCTCCTTACACAAGCTAGTGGATGTGTCAAATAATCGGTTTGAATTTATTTTAATTTCTTATTCTAATAATTAATTTTGTATATAATTTTATTTCTCTCTTACAACTTGTTACATCTAACTTTTAATAAAATATTCAAACACAACATTTTTAAATTTAAACAGTACATTTTCTGAACGAAATGTAAGACAATACAATTTTCTGAACGAACCCGATTCTTAACAATATTTATGTTGGAATGTCTGGAAGAAAAAAAAGCTAGATAAAACGGTTTATTTGGAATTTTTTAAATTTAAAATACAAGAAATTTTATGAGAAAAATTAAATTAAATAAGAAATTAATTTTTTAAAATATATATATTTGAAAAACCAAAATTACGTTTTGCCCTAATTTTAGTCACATTTGCTACTCGGAGCAACTTAACGAATCTCCTTGCCATCTTGCCACACCCACTAGTACGTTCAACTAGCGAATCACCTAGAATCAATAAACATATATTTTTGTCCAAAAACCATGTTAAAAATGCATATCCACCTAGAACAGAAAAAAGTTTCTAAATAGTAATTAATCACAGTTCATGCTTCCAATGATTTTCGTGATAGAATGAAAGGCTAAGCGTACCGCAAGGTTGACATAAGGCGAACTACCGAACTCCAAATCCTCAAGGCCCGTGGTTCCAAGACTTATGTCTGTGGCTGCAACATCATTGGTGTAGGAACTCGAACCGGGTAGAGAGTAATGTGCATCCGCCATATTATCTTGTATTGATAATGAGTTATGGGATACATCCAAATCAATGGCTTTAGAATCATCGTCGTATGCTGGTAGGTTTATATCATCCTTGAGTTCAACAGATGACAACGAATGCAGGTATTTCTGCTCAAAGCACTCGGATTCCTTACCACATGATGAAAAAACAACAATCGGTATTAGTAGTGATTGAAATATAAAAGAAAAACAGTTAACAAAAGGGTGTGAATAAGGTGATCTGATTTACTCGAGATTGACTAGCTTAAAACTTGAGCCTAACTTAAATTTGCTCAAGCTTATATTGATAGAGGCTCATTTAATAAACAAGCTTAAGCTTGAGATTTACATATCTAACTTAATTAGGATTACCAACCTAAATAGCATGTTATTTAAATAATTTTCATCCAACATGTTATATATTCATTCACATAATAATTATAATAATTATTACTATGTATAGATTTATAATAAATTAAATTAAATATATACATTATGTTTTATATAAAATTTTAATTATAAATATATATATAAATAAAACAATTAATTAATTAATAAGCAATAACCAAGCCAAACACAGACAAACTCAAGCTTAAAAACTGCTCACAAGTCAAGCTCGAGCTTTAAAAATAAGCTCTAAATGAGCTAAGCTTTGTCTCTCATTTATATCTTAGCTCGAGCTTGACTTTGCTCGTTTACACCCCAAGTTACCAACCTGTGACGGTGACGGGATAACATAATCGCCCACAATATCTTCATATAGGGGAGTCTTTCCTGGCCATAGTCGATCACGAGCATCAATCATCGGAGTTCTAGGATCCGATATCTCATCTGCAACATCAACATTAGTGTCCTCAGCCTGCTTTTGTGCCTGATAAAATATCTTTGAAACCACATATTCACCATCCTTCTCATCTTCATTGGTTCCTAGATGGTATTGATGCATGACCCAGTTCATTTTACAAGGTTTTGATCCTCCAACAGTAGTCCCATAAAGAACTAGTATCTTTTTGCATCCAATTTGAACTCCATTCTTGAATATGGCCTTAGTCTTGCCAGTCTTGTGCCAACGAACATGGGGTTTTGAACTAGATCGATTGTAGATTTTCCTACGCTTTCGTTGGCCTTTGGCGTATGCATTTGTGGTTTGATGGAAGAAATGAAAACTGTTTCCATCCTTTCTTGCACCTACATTGCAATTGGTTACTTATTTAGTTTGATAAATACTTTGTTCATGCAAGTGGGAATTGGCGCGCATCTATTAAAAGATTCTTATCTGCCATGAACGAGCCTAAAAGGATAAAATTGTCATCCTAAACATATCAGTTGTCACCCATCTTTTGAAAACTCGTTTTGTATTCATTTGAAAGATTGGTAACAAGTACAACGTTTTGATATGTTTTGGGTAACAATAATATTGTTCCCTTTAGACGCGTTTGATGGCAGATAAGGGCCAGAGATGGTATATAAGTATATTAACCATTCATATACTATGGATGATAACAGATTGTTTTTTTTAAAATATAAATGCAGCGCCAAATAGATTATATAGTTGAAAATGTGAAACATGAAACTCGCTAACCAGGAAGATTTTCAGGATGTTTGTAACATATTCCTTGCTCAACGTCGATCGTAGGGATGAACACATCGATATATTCATGTGGCTTTTCGTCCACGGCTCCACATTTAGCTGCTAAATGATCCAACAGCTCAACATCAGTTGGATCAAATTTTACCCCACTGGGTAGCCCAGGCCACTCACTTGACTTCTACAAAGACAAAGATAATTATCACATTACATGTGAGTCATTTGTGTTGTGTTCATTATATCTCTTGCTCAATAGCTTGGTTTAAAAAAGCATCAGGAGCGCATCATGTATATGCAAGGCGTTACTTATGTACAACCACATAAACAGAAGTTGTCTCTCATATGTTTTATATATGAACCTTTTCATCAAGTAAATCATTCATAGTTTTATCGTTTTTACATGTTAGCCTCCTACACACCCTAATTAGTAATTATGACCATTTTAATTTGACCTAGAGTTACATGATGTATTCCAGCTCCCCTTGCTCGCCTACTGGGTCCAGGCGGCGGGGCGAAGCTATTAAGGGGCCGGGTGGGGGTGTGGGGGGGCGCCCCCCTATTTTTTCGTCCGTAGTGTTAAATTTTAGCCCGATAGTGTAAATTTTTGGCCCGGTAGTGTAAATTTTTATATAAATATCGAGTTCGCCCCCCCTGAAAAAAAATCATTTCGCCCCCGCCCCCTCTACAAAGTTGGTTAAGCTCCGCCATTGCCAAACGCGCCTTTTAAAACCAAGCTCAACAGTTTTAACGGACATAAAATTGATATCTTACATCACATGTATCTATTCTGCAACTGCATTGTGGGCATGCCCATTTTGCTACAGTGTCCTTGACTTGATGTACAGAGGGAAGACCATATGTTTTTATTCTCTTTGCTAATGTTCTACCATCAACAACCCAAAACCTGCAATATTTAAATGTCAGGAAAGAATTGTGGTGACCATCAAAATGGGAATAGATTATGATGTGTGTGTGTGTGGATGAATATGATGTGTAAATCATCAAAAACAGCTGCAAGTTATTATTTTAAGAATGTACTAGATGAACTAATTGGCTTGTTATTAAAATGTATTCTTCTCTTTTTGTGTAAAAAAACATATCTACTTACATGTAAAGAAAATGGCGTATTCAGGTTTTGATTTAGTTCATACTTTGCGTAGGGTCCCGGAAGGGGCTAGATCGCTTCGCGTATATAAGACAGTGAAGTGATCTGTCCGTCCGAGAACCCAGCACATAACGGAAGCAAAGTCAATCATTAGGTACGCTCTTTTTCTTTTTATGTTAGTAGAAATGTTTCTTCTTTTGTATAAAAAACAAAAATGGAATAGCATGAGCAAAGACCCTTTTTAGATTGAAAACATTAGTTAACTACTTTTAATCTTCTTCTTCAACATGATGATCCAACTTCTTTTAACTGCCTGTAAAAAACCTTCATCATCTTTCTCCATTAATTTGTGTAATCAAGCTCCAAAAGACAACAGCAGTTTGAATGTCTCATTTAACCCTAATAATATTTCTTTTTCCTTGAAAAATGCTCCTAAAACTGAAATTTCTTGCAAATTTCTAATCATTTTCATAGCAAAAATGTTCGAAAATCACTCAGTGAACCCCAGGATACAAACAACTTATGCAACACTTCAACCATCTTGCAGGAAAAACTAGCATCGATCACAACATGAAAAATGAGATATAGCACCACAAATTCACACAAACACACACTCATATGTCATATACACGCACATAGCTGAAATTTCACCAACATAAAGCCCTAAATCACGATAACCACAGATAACAAAGATAATCGGAGAAATCACGATCAAAATCCACCACAAAAAGCCAAAAACATCAACGAGACGACGATCTAATTAAAGAAGTATAATCGAAAGGTCATTAGATTGAATTCATAAATCAACACTAACTTCGCCATTAATTGAAGATTAACAGATCAGAATCATCATTCAACAACAGATAGCTTCACCATGTTTCTCCACCTGAGTAAGTTAACTAGTGTGAGAGTGTGTGTGTGTGTGTGAATTGAGATAATAATAATAATAGTAATAGTTATAGTAATAATAGTAATAATATATAAAGAAATAATATATGAGCGGGAGAATGAAACCGCGTTCCGAAGCAAGAAGTATGTTATCCGAGCCTGAGGTTCGGTAATACAGTTAGTGATATCTTGTATAACCGAACCTGGATCCGAAGCTAGCTAGTTGTGTTTAATTAGTTAAAAATAATAATGGAAAACGACATGCTTTGGACAAAGGGATAAAAGTAGTAAATTTAATGAGGGGGAAATATGCGAAGCCTGTAGATGGCTTGCTCCCCAAGTAGCTTACACTGCAAAATAAACTTAATGTTAGAAATAGTCCCTCATCTTTATTAAAAATGAGTTTTTTAGTACTTGCTTTTTTTTCTTTTCTTATGTGGTATTTTGTAAGAGCATTCATTGCTCGTTTTTCATATATATGTATATATATATATATATAAAAGTGGGTGTTTTGTATTATAGGAGATAGTTGTAAGTGATGTAAGTAAATGAGATAGAAAACTTATTAGAATTGTTTTGTGTTTCCTTGTATTTAGAGAAGCACGATATAACCTCATAAATTTTTTAATATTTTTGAAAGTGGTTGTGAATGGATGAAAAAATATAATAATAAGATATAAAAAATTATTGTTTAATTAAAAAGAAAAAATAATAATAATATTTATTGTAATTATAATAGTGAAGATGGGGCTAGATTGTAAATGCTCTAAGAACAAAAGTCTAGAATTAAACTTTTGTTATGTTCACTTAATAGTTATCTTTTACAAGTAAGTCAGTTGTATCTTCATGATTATTTAATAGTTAAAACATTTTAATATGTTGATGTATTTTTAAAATAATTACACTATAAAACTAACAATTTTACTCTTTTTAATTTGAGTAATGGTATTTTTATATTTTTGTATTTAAATAATTTACAGTTTATAATCCTGATGCATCATGCAGACGCACTCTAATGTTATAAGTATAAACAAAATATACAGGCATGAAAATGTACGAATGGTGCTTGGTTATCATGCGTTGTGATGAGTTCGATCATACCGGTGGTTCATCTATATTATCATTTAAACCTATTTTTAGAAAATCCTTATGTACGTGATATAAACCGTGTATTAGTTCCTTTTGTGATCAATTTTTCTAAAGAATTTGTGAAGTGTAAACTATCAAGTATCAACCCACATTGGCTGGTGAATAAGAAAGAATTTTAAACTTCGAAAAAATTAATAATATTCCAATCTCACATTGATAATACATAAATTGATTCAACAGAAAATGTCCCTGCAAACTATACTCTATTTATTTTTCATTTTGTTAATAGATTTAAAATATAAAAATTAGTGCAAAAGAAAATTGACCTATACGGCAGTTTTTTAGTGGTTTGGGAAATTTAAATTTTCGGATGAAGGAATTGAATGAATTAAAGAATAGAATGTATGAGATATTGAAATAAATCATTATATTTCATTGTCATGTTTGATTATTCTTTAAGAATAAATTAATCATTAATTTGTGTTGTTTGTTATATACGGAAAACGAGTCAATAAAATGTAAAAGTGGTTGGTGGGGTTTTCGGTGGTGGTGGTGGCCCGAGGGTGGTTTCTCACGGCGGCCGACGGTGGCGGCGGCCCGATGGTGGTATCCGGCGGCGGCGGTGGCTGCTGTAGTTTCCGGCCGCGAAGGTTTTCGGCGACGAAAGTGGCCGACGGTGGTTCCCGGTGGTGGTGGTGGCCTTTGATGTTTTTCGGCGGCGACGGGCTTTGGCGGCGGCGTTCCCGGGGCAGTGGTGGTTGTTGTTGTGGTGGGTGAGCGAGTAGTGTGGTGACTAATGATGAAATAGAAAAAGAAGGTGGGTGGATGGAATGAATTTGAGGGAATAGAATCAACTATGTAATAATTTATTCCATTACCTTCACCAACCAAACATGTCTTTGTTTATTTATCATCAATTGTTCATTCCATTTCGCTCCTTATTCCTGCATATCAAACGCTACCTAAGGTTTGTATTTTACGCCTATTTTTGTCCCCTTTAGATAGTTTTGTTCTCAAATAGAGAGGGGTGTGTGGGTGTAGTAGCAGTGGGCTTAGACGGTGGCGCTCTGCCTGTTGTTACTGGAAAAAGCGATGACGCGACCGGTGGTATCTGTATGCCACCTTAGGTGGCGTCTATGTCATTGAGATGACTGCTGGTCATCTTACGGTTTTTTATCGTCACCTTCGCTTACCTCCACCTTTAGATCCACTGTTGGTGCCTCTGCCTGCTGTTTATGTGGTCGACCCTCTACCAACAGTGGGTGCCCTACCATCCATTGTCTCCAAGACGACAACTTCTTTATTGCCTAAAAGCGGTTGGATTTATACAGTGTTTTGTGGGATTTCGTTTGGTGATACTCCTGGTTTCTTGTATAGAGATAAAGAAAAGGTTGGTGGTTAATCGTTGTCGCCGATAGTGATTGACCGTCGACCGTTCACCTCTGCATGCTCTTAAGACAGTGGTGGGTAGGTGGTCGCCTTTTTTTATTTCTGGTTGCATGCCCACATAAACCTTCGCACCCTCCGACGACAAAGATTTGGGTGGCGGTTCATCATCGTCACTATCGGGGGTTAACCGAAGGGTTTTCACCTACGCAAATAAAAATACGAAGTTTATTAAATTTATAATATTGTTAGTATTAAATTGATTATTTAATTAATAAATATTAAAAAACCATGTTTTATACCAATACCAATTAACTAGTTCAGTTATTAACCTAATCCAGTTAGACATGTAGGTTTTTCGGCACACCAAAACGTTTATTAACTTATATGGTTTTTTCTAGTAACTGTATTTTAACCATATTAACTGGTTCAATTGATAACCAAAATCAATTTTTGTGGCCTAATAAACCAAAATGTATAGAAAAATGTCTCTCTTCATATGATTGAAGGCTTGAACAAATGAAGTAAATTTAAAAGTGAAATTAACATGTGCGCAAGTTAGCCGTTCCTTAAAAAAATATTATTCATATGATTTTCTTAAAGAAAAAGAAGAAAAAAAAGATTGTACATTATAACTTAGGGGCTAATAAAAGAGCCTTTGGATGCAACTTATTTTTTACAACTACAACTACAACATCATCACATCAACCCTACCCCTTTCTAAACTACCTTAATACATTTTCAAACAATTAAAATTCATATGAGAAATATTCATATTTGATATTTCTCCATAAAATCTAACAAAAAACACATCCTAAATTACCAAACTACCCTTCATTTTTACGCCTTTCATCTTTTGATCACCAGCACTGATTAAAGCAGGAGAACAGACCTCTGGGGCTATTTTCCATGGGCGTTTTCGGCGTTTCCTCTCTGTCTTCAATCAATGTACTTGTTCCAGGAGAAGGTGGTAGAAAAACAGAATTCTGTGAAGTGAAAATCCGAGGTGGGATAGCTGTAGGGGGCGATGAGGGTGCAGTTTTTGATAGGTAATGAAGAAGCATTTGAATAATTTGAGTGAAATTCGGGCGTGCGTTTGGATCCTCTTGCCAACAAGATGTCACAATCTGAGCCAAATCTTCCTGAAGGTCATCAGCACTCGGTCTCACATTCTGTGAAGTAAAAACAAGATTATTATGATAACCAAATCATTTAATTTTATATTTGCATTATAAATTTATAATCAACATCTAAGATCCCCCCATCATGATAAAGCTTTCCAATTTGCTTCATTCCATTAAAAAAGATATTGACTTTATAAAGTATAAAGTATGTTAATTCCAAAAACTACAAACAATGGATTATAAAGTATGTTAATTTTTAATGCAGTTAACTGTTTTCAAGAGATGGTTGGTTCACTTGGTTGTATTGTAGCAGAAGGGGCCCTGTTTGAGCAGTAAAACATGGCCCACAGCATTCACTTAATCATGATGTTACTGGCTCGTTTTCACATGATCATCATGGAAGGTAGTTTTAGTGATTTAGTCAGCTAAAATGTTTTTTGAATCCTAATTCAACCTTTTTTGTAGAAATATCTTCTCATTAAATAATTAAATATGATGAGTGAGTTTTAAGATTTCATATTTGAGTGGGTTGCCTAAATTCCATCTATCAATGAGTAACAATATCTTATTCCAGTTGCAGTCATTTTCAGACTACAACTTATTCCTATTTTTATAAGGGGTCCATGTATTGTTTTGTCAAAAAGCAAAATGAAAGATAGAGAGGACACTTTCAGCCATGTTATGTGAAAATGGACACATGGAGAATATTATATTGCCAAACGGGTCAAACGGTAAAAGTAAGAAAATTTTAACTTAAAGGGAAAGGGTCGAAATGATTAAAGCTTCGAGTATACGTATATGTTGAGTCTACCCAATCTGACCCAACGCGTTTTGACCAATTAATAAACATGTCCAGCCCACCCATTTGCGAGAGGATAACTACCTTGAAAGCAGCTGCATATGCAGCCTGTAGATTTGACATGCCCTCAAATGGTAACTTGTTGTGTATGAGCTCCCACAATACAATTGCAAAACTGTAGGCATCAACTTTGTGGTTATAATGCTTTTTTTCTCCTTGTCTGAGGGTTACCGTGCTGTAAAGCTACATAAAAACCATTACTTTGTTTAGTTTCCAACGCAGAATCAAATACCCATAGGATGGGAAAAGATGAGGTGGCCAGTTTCAACTCATTTTACCTAAAAATGTATTTGATTTGGGTTATAATTTATCGCTAATGGGATAAATAGATAAAAATAAAAGTAGCTTAATATGATACATATCAAAGGAGTTAAAATGTATCGAAATTCCTACATATGGTTTTATTCAAAAGATGGCAATGTTTTTACAATATAGCTTCCATAATCATAGTTAGTACATAATCCATTCATATTATATAACTTTATAAAGAAAAAGACAAAAAAGGGTATATGATTCTTCTTATTTTCACATGTTAAACATTGTTAATTACCTCAGGAGCCATCCAGCGATAAGTTCCAGTTTCTGCAGTCATCATTTCAGTTAATGATTCTTCTCTTGCCAAACCAAAATCAGCCAGTTTAACTGATTTATGATCAGCTGTAAGCAGCAAGTTTTCTGAAAAATAAATTATAAAAAGAGTAATACATTAATCATAAGTTTGCAATGAACTATTTATGTAACTAGGAAAGAGGAAATTTACCTGGTTTTAAGTCACGATGAATTATTCCATGTGAGTGTAAACACTCCATTGCACGGGCAATATCAAGTGCAAAACCAATAGCAACATGGGCATCCAATCCATTTGGTCTCTTACTCACCAAGTACTTTCTTAAAGTCCCACCAGTAAGAAGCTCGGTTACTATGACCATCATCGGTTCCTTGCAAGCTCCAATAAACTGATGTAAAAAATAAAAGAATTAATTTTTCAATAGATATTAACAAAATTGACCTGTATCAATC
The DNA here is from genome assembly GCA_018326385.1 of Flaveria bidentis. Classification (NCBI taxonomy): domain Eukaryota; kingdom Viridiplantae; phylum Streptophyta; class Magnoliopsida; order Asterales; family Asteraceae; genus Flaveria; species Flaveria bidentis. The sequence continues at coordinate 6,475 of BJCM01214728.1, read as the reverse complement.
AAGTTATATAACACAACATTATCAATTTGATGCTAAAAAAAACAACCTTTACTAAGTTCTTGTGTTGCACTTTAGATAACATTGCTACTTCTCTCACGAAACGCCCTTCTATCTTCGCTCTCTCCTCAGACGTATCGCCTTTATTCACAAGTTTAATGGCAACAATCTGGTTTTTATATCTGAACAAATGCAGAAAACCAATAGAAACACCATAAGCACCTTCAACAACCCAACAATTATTCTCATGTAATTGATAACTAAAGTTGCTTATACCAACAAAGATCAAGAATTCCAAACAAATTCAATGCTTGCAACTTGATGCTTAACAATCAACAACACAATATTAAGATCCATTCTACCAACTAATCCCAATTTACAATAACATAATTTCCAAATGTAATAAACTTACTTGCCCTCATACACTTTAGCATGTGCACCCTCACCGATTTTCGGGCCAACAAACAGAAGCTTGGGATCAATGAGCCACTTAGCTTCCAAATTAAACTCCCCTGCAGAAAAAAACTCATTCCCAGATCCCATTTTCTTTGAGGACTTTTATCAAACACCTTACAGGCAATATCTCAAACAACATAAATAATCAAACCCACAAACAAGATCAGCTTAGCAGCACAAAAGAAGCTAATTTGAGCTTTAATTGCAGATCAAAAGGCTGCAATCAGATTGCCTTTGTTTGGGAGACAAAAGATGAAACCCCCATGTTCACTGAGACAACAAAGTAACCCCTCAATTATAATAAACCTTAAAGACCCATTACAGTAATTTGTGAGCAAGATGAATGGGTTGTTGAAAAGATTTAAAAAACTGGAGTTATTGATGAGTAAAGATAAGAAAGAATTGTGCAAAGTGTGTCGGAGAGAATCGTGTGTGCATTATTAAAGTGATTAAAAAATTTAGGAGATGCGTAAACCAGAATATTTGGGTTAGATGCATTTTGATTGAAGGGTGATGCAGCTTTTATAGGTGGATTATCATCCTCTATTTTTTATTAATTTTTTTTTAATGGCACTATCCTAGTAGCCTCCTCTATTTATTAATTAATGTATGTTTTATAATTGAAAAAAATTAATGTTTTAAACATTTTATCTAAAATAAATTGCTTATACATTTGTATTTAAATAGTTAAATGGTATATTAGTTCTTAATGGTTTAGATTTTTTAATAGTTCAGCACTTAATAATTCAAATCTCGTATTGATTCAGCATTTAATCATTCAAAAGTTATCAAATAGCCCCTTAAATTAAATGGGCTTAAATTAAATTGCATATTAAAATTAGATTTTGAAGTTTCTAAATTTCTACTTCAATAATTAAATTTTAGATTGTAATTTTAGAATCCTATTTAATTAGACGTTAATAATGTTAGAATAGGATCCTCAAGTTTCCTTTTATAATCAAACTGCTAATAAAATAACATGTGTCAATCGTATATTATGAAGGTGTCATGTGACAACACAATCGTATATTAGTAAGTGCTGAATCATTAAAAGGCTTGAATTATTAAAATGTTTGAATAATTAAAAGCTAGTATATTTCTTAAATATTTAAAGGTAAATATTTGATTAGTTCTGATAAAAGATCTTAATCATTTAGTATTAGGTCTTTTAACTATTCAGCATTAGTATAATGTTTAACCATTCAGAAGCAAATGTCTAAACAATTCAGACATTTGCTCATGAAACAAACAATCTGAACCATTAAATGTTGAACCATTAAAACATTTGAACCATTAAAAGACTGATTAAGATGTTACCAAACAACCCATTAATTCATATTGTATATTAACAGTAATAATAGAGATTTGTAATGTTGAATTTACTTATTTCACATCGTTCGAGTACACGTAGTATTCTTGTATTTCAATGCTTGTTGTAAACAACAATATTTGTATTTATAATTTAATTATTATCATACATGAATAATATTTTTTACATAATACTCCTATAATTCAAGTGGAATTTAACAATAAAAAAATCAACTAAATTTTAATTATAAAATAAAGTATTTGTTTATTGAATTATTTAATAGTAGTAATTAAATAATAATAAATTTATTTATTGAAATAAAAACTGATTGGTCAATTCTAACACAACATTTTAACTCTCTTAAGTTTCTAAAGGTTTAAGTTTACTCCGGTAAATTTTTTACTTGAAAAAACTAATCTACTACGTTTGTACTTTTAGGTGTGTGTCGGTACAAATCGGATAAAATATAAAATGTTTCCGAGCATATTTTTATATACTCTTTGAGACGACCTGCATTTTAATATTCGCATATGTTTGATGTAAGTTTTATTCAAAAATAAGTCGGGATAAATATAAAAGTTTTCCACTCTATGTTGCAACGTAAATTTAGTTTGAAAAGGAGTCTGGATGATTGTAATCTATGTGTTTTTTATGTACATTTTGACTTGGTCTACGTTTCAATATAATTTCGTTTGAAAAAAATATGGGTCATGTATAACACGTTTTCGTTCAATGGTATAAATTCGAGTTATTTTACGGTTCGACGTGAATTTAGACCGGAGAAAAGTCGGGTCAATTGTTATTATATATTTTATCACACAATGTATGATGTCGCGGCATTACGCAGTTGATAAAAAACTAATTCAAATACAGACACAACGATTTATTAGTATATTCTTTGAAAAGTTGCTTAAAGATCCAAAATTATGTACGTACATATATAACTTTTTTAAAACCGTCTCTAATATACTCATATCAACTACTTTTACATTCGTCTTCAAGTATTTGAACATTTGAGATTTTGATAGAATGACAAAACTATCACCAGAATATTTATTAAAGGCATATATACCGGACTTTGTTGATCTTTTATTCACATTTGATAAACTATTAAACATTACATAAACAATACATTTATTAAATAATGACGAACCTCATGCGTCAAGTGTTCCTATACTAAAGGGACTCCTTACAATGAACTAGTAGAAAGGTCTTATACACAATCAAATAAGTCATGGGTCTACTCTTTATTTTCTCTTGTTCAGAATGACTTAAACGTTCTTTAATCATACTATTAAACAGTAGTGGATCCAAAAAAAATTTTCACGGAGGGCGGAAATTTTAAGTGTCATTAAGCCACCGCAGATGGGTCAGGTCGGTTCAACAAAAATTATTTTTTTCTTGTCAGATAGGTCGGGTCGGTTCATTGACATAAAAAATCGTTAAAATGGTCCCAAACTCGTGAATTTGCGTATATGTATAATATAACAAAAATCATATTGAAGCAATTATACTCGTGAAAATGATGATATGTGATTTTGAAACAATTATACTCATAAAATTGATGATATGTTCAACATGTTTTAGATATATTATTATCAAATATATTTATCTTGATATAATTTTTTTCTTCCTACTAATTGCATGATTATTTGAGAGTGAAATTAAAAAAATGCATTCAATTACAGACCCGATTAGTAAGAAAATATGGTATGCCGGCCTGTCAGAAGATCACCAGACCCAATGTAGTTCCGCTCCAAACAATGTATTTGAGATAATTTTGCTCTTTTTTTGTTTAAAAAACTATAAGGGGGGCGGTGACAAAATTTTATGATGGACGGTCAGAATTTTCACGTATATATAACACTAAAAAATAAATAGGGTGGGCGGCTACCCCCCTCCCTTGACTCTTGGTCCGCCCATGCTATTAAATTAATTCATATTTTTATCCATCATGAGACTTAGATGCTCAATCATTTGGAGAGAAACGTCTTAGTAACGATAGGGTGCAATTCCTATGGTGTTGATTTTACTTGCTAGTTTATGGGATAAAAAGCAAAATTGCACATGTTTCTTTTGTTGATATAAGGACAAACGATCCTACTAGATATTTTCTTAGTAAAGTCACCTATTTTATATACCACAAAAAGAAATAGTTTGTCGGGTTTAGCATCAATCTCTGAAAACGAATTAGATCGTCTAAGATTGATTTCATTTATATTGTTTTATGTGTTTATCTATGTTTTAGTATCATGCAATTTCATATATTTTTTCCTCCAACCTTACAAAATCATATATTTTTCTGAATCATAATTGAATAACATTATACATTATACATTAAAATTTTATGTTTTAGAGAAAAATGTAATTTTATAAGTTTAAAAAAGCACATATGTATATAAATATAGGAAAAGGTTCAAATGAGAACCATCTTTTTGTGAGAACTTTAGGAACCAATCTTAGTCATTCATTTTTTATCACATGTAATTCACATGCCATTTTTAATCTTTTTATTTAAACGTTCATAACTTTTTTCGCGACATCATTTTTTCAAAAAAAAAATTCACTATGAAATTCAATATTTTTTTATCTTTCCAACGCCTATCATATTGATATACTTTTCTAAAAAAAGTATCCGTCCATTGTTTACATATGTGTAAATCTAGTTATACAATGTGTAGTACTGGATATACAGATATGTAAATCCGATATTACAAATATGTAAAATGAATTTTGTTAAAAAAACGGGATTTTTTTTTATAATTTTTTTTATGAAAGAGGGAAATTATGGGAACATTTTTGTGTTTTTGTTTTTTATTTTTATGTTATTTTTTGATTTATGATTTTTTAAAATATGTTTTTATTAGTTACAATTTTGTCATTGAAACTAGTGGTTGAGATTGGTTCCTAGAGTTCTCACAATAAAAATTAGTTCTCATTTGATCCCTTCCCTATCTATATATATATATATATATGTATATATGTACACACACACCCCTATATAGAGGATGGATCATAAATAAACCACAAAGTTATGTAAAAACTAAAAAAACCCAATAAAACCGGTGTCACACCCCGACCGATGGCGGAATCATCGGGGCAGACGAATAGGAGACGATTGTTCATAGCACATGGAACTAATTAAGTTGAAATAATATTAAATGTCATTATTCATTAAACATTACAAGACAAATAAGTAATTACAAAACAATCAAGATACAACCAATAACGTAAGACTCTTTTTAAACTAGGTCCAAGTCCTATATGAGTACAAGAAGATCTTCAAGTATGAAACCTGAAACATGTTAAAAATAAAAGGTCAACTATAAAGTTGGTGAATTCCCATGGTTTAAACATACGCATATATGTATATATAAAAGGGTTACAAGTAACAATTCATGTCCATGGTTACGAGTTAGCAAGCTTATAGAACACATACAGTTACAACCAAACCTCGATTTGATTACAAGTATATAAGATTGGCTAAGTGTACTTGGTTCCCACGATGAACAAGCATACGTCATCAGGAGTCGGCAATACATCGACTTTAGCACCAAATAAGCTTGTCAGACCCAAAGATCTAAGACGTCGTCAGGCTAGCAATAGTTAATGATTGTAAACAAAATATGTATCTCATATAAGACTTACAATAACACAAATAACTATGACAAAAAGGTAAAGATGAATTGCATGTGCATTACAAGTGTCAAGATGTTTACAAGTGTAAGTTGATAAAGTTAACATGTTTCGCCCCAAAATGTATGAAATAAAGTAAAAAGGGGTATGGAGAACTCACATGGAAGACTCACAAATATCTCAAATGTGCATTTATACGATTAACATGTTTCACCCCAAAATGTGTGAAATAAAGTAAAAAGAGGCATAGAAAACTCACAAGATGTAAATAATGTGATGATAAGAATGTAGACGAGGCTCCAATGATTTGTTTTACAAGTTGCCTAAACGTATAGATTCCAAGATTAAGTTCGATAATAATATTATCAATTAGACATGAACTAGGGTTTCAATCGGGATTTGGGGGTTTAAATAATTAAATAAAATAATGAATCATTTACGTTTTGGTTTAATAAAGATAATATAAATCAATTAAGTCCAAGAATGATTAAAAAGATCTCAACAATTTAAGTTATTGCTTTAATATAAATTAAGTATAATATGTGAAAGGAAATAATTAATTTAATAATTAATTATTTGATAAAAAGAATTTATTAAATACTTATTTAAATGACTTTAAAATTATTTAAAATCATTTTATAAAGTTTTGATCTTTTAAAATTATTTATTATAAAAATCTTATAATACAAGATTTGAGTAATAAAAATGAAGTATAATATATTGTTTTACAGATTTCAAGAGTTTAAATAAAAGTTTAGAGAATATTACCTAAATATGATATAACATGATTAAATAGATAATTAATTAATTAAATATTTATTTAAATAATCATTTATATGATTAAACATTTAAAGTATTTGTAATATGTAGGTTTGAAGTGTTTTGAAAATAATCCAAGTTTGGACTATAATATATTTGTAACATATAAAAGACTTAATAATTTTTTATAACCTTTTTATTCTTTAAAAGTTTTTTAAATTTATGAGTTATAAGTTTATAAAACCTTTAAAAAAATTAATTTAATAATTTCTGAAATATTTTAGTTAATAAGGTAATTATAATTCTAACTAAACAATA
>BJCM01214723.1:0-16163 GCA_018326385.1 Flaveria bidentis | reverse complement strand
AACCAAAACATCAGATGCACCCAAAATCATGTGAGCAGAGTCGTTACACTAACATACCCAATAACTTCCGAACTCCATTGTAACAGATTCCAAACTTAAATCTGACATTCTAAGCCTCTTAAGACTTATGCATATCATGACCAAGACATCAAAAGCATTCGAAATCATATCCGCTCACATATACATTCAATTACACATACGGGTGTGAAAACCCACTTTATGAAAACGTTCATACATACATTTCCAGCCCGAAATCAGTTGAAAACCAGTAAAAGAGGGGTTCTAGAACTCACCTTGACAACTCTTCGAGCAGGACTTCCTCAAACTCGACCGTAAGAGAGTTCGAACACCTAAACCCAACAAAACATACACACAATCGAACATACGGCACACATAAGCACATAATCGACACAAGAACTCAATAAAACACACAAAATCTCTCGAGTTCCTACCTCGAGATCCGGCCTTCTCCTTGTTCTTCTCCAAGTCCCGACAGTACTCCTTTTCCTCTCTCTGAAATTTCGTCTGAAAAGGGCGTGATAGGGGGAATGGGCGACCATGCCCCCTTTTAACACCCACTATCGGTACCTTTTTGTCCTTTTTATACCCTTAGCCCCTCATCTTGGGTTAAATCTACATTTGTCACCTTTATTATTCCTTTATTGTCTTCTATTAAATTTCCGGGTGTTACACAATCTCATTTGTTAAAATCTGTTTCTATGTCTGTTTATGGGCATTAAAATGAACAAACATCTCCTTTAACTACGGGAGCAACTAAGGGGGAACAATGTTACATATTATAACATGTAAGCACACGATCAATATAAGCCTTTTCAGACAAGCTTAATGTTCCCTTAGTTCGATCTTGATGGATCTCAATGCCGATCACATAAAAGGCTTCACTGAAATCTTTCATGTCAAAATGACGTGAAAGTAATCATTTTGACTCATGCAACAAATCAATATTGCTACTTTCCAAAAGAGTATTGTTTGCATAAATGAGAAGTATAATAAAACTACTTCCACTCATTTTGAGGTATGTACACTTATCCGCGGGATTTTTATTGAACCCATGCTTTACTATAACTTCATCAAATTTCAAATACCATTGTCGTAATGCTTGTTTTAACCCATATATGGACTTCTTTAACTTACATACTAGATGTTCTTGACCTCTAGGCTTAAAGCCTTCCAGTTATGTCATAAACACATCTTCATGTAAATCACCATTAAGGAAAGATGTTTTAACATCCATCTGATGTAATTCCAAATCAAAATGAGCTACTAGGGCCATAACGATCCTTAAGGAGTCCTTTTGTGATACATGAGAAAAGGTCTCCTAGTAATCGATTCCCTCCTTTTGGTTATAACCTTTCGCAACCAAACATATTTATATCGTTCGATATTCCCATTTGGATCCATTTTGGTTATATAAACCCACTTACATCCTATGGGCTTGACTCCCTTAGGAAGTTCAACCAGTTCCCAAACGTTATTTTTACTCATAGAATCAAGCTCATCAATCATAGCTTTGTTCCACTTAGATGATTGGTCACTACTAATGGATTCAGTATAAGAAGTTGGATCATTATGTATTCCTAAGTTCAAGTTTGGTTCATTAAGGTAGGTTACATAATCACCATAATTAATAGGTCTTCTAGGCTTTAGTGATCTCCTTAATAGAATACTATGTTCTTCGGGCTCAATGACAATTTCAAGATTTTGCTCTCCTAAATTTGATGTACCTTCATTTGAAGTTAACTAGGATTAACATTATCCTTGACAAACACACTAGGTGGTGTCATGTAATGTACAAGAGGTGTAATGGAAGGAAGATGTAAGACATCCCCTCCCTCTTCTTGCACTTCTTGTACAATGGAATATGGATGTACATTGCTCCCCACTAACATTAGAGTTCTCTAGGAACTCGGCATGACGAGTTTAAACTATGCGAGTAGAATGTGTGGGACAATTGAACATGAATCCCTTTGAATGTTCATGATACCCTATAAAGAAATAACTAATGGTTTTCATGTCAAGTTTTCTTGTTGAGGGTTGTAGAGTTTAGATTCGGTCGGATAACCCCATACCTTCATACTTCTCATGCTTGGTTTCCTTCGCATCCAAATTTCATATGGTGTATTAGAAACGGACTTAGAGGGAACCCTATTGAGTATATGGACGGTTGTTTTTTAATGCCTTGGTCCATAGAAATTCAGGCAAGTTGGTATTAGCTAACATACTTCTTATCATATCCATATGGGTTCTATTTCTTCTCTCATCAATTCCATTCTGCTGAGGAGTACCTTGCATGGTATATTGGTTCATAATCCCATGTTCCTTGCAAAATTCAAAGAAAGGACCGGGAGCCTGACCAATGTTAGTATGCCTACCATAATACTCGCCTCCTCTATCTAATCTCACTACCTTTATCTTACTCTCAAGTTGATTTTCAACTTTGGCTTTAAAGGTTTTAAATATTTCAAGTGATTTAGTTTTCACTTTAATTAAATACAAGTACATATATTGTGAATGATCATCTATGAAAGTGATAAAGACTTATTTCCAGATATTCCTATAGGAAAAGGTCCATATATATCAATGTCTATGAGTTCTAATAAACCAGAACTCCTGGTGGCACCCTTTTATTAGTTTTTGTCATTTTCCATTTAAGACATTTTACACATGTCTCTAAATCAGTGAAATCGAGAGTTGGAAGTATACCATCCTCCATAAGTCTTGTTAATACAATGACCACCTTGAATAACTAATTGCAAAGTTCCTACGGCTTCAATATTTAGTATGTCACCATTCCCAACTTTAATGGTCCTTTGGTTTCTTTCCAGCTTCCGGATTGTAAGTAATCCCTGTAAAGTGATTGTAACATGAATCATGGAACCGGAATCAACCCACCATGTCTTTGTAGGAACATCAATGTTAAAAGACTTATAAATCATAAATAGATGATTACCTTTTTTTGCTAACCATTCTTTGAATTTAGGGCAATCTCGTTGGGTATGTCCTTCCTTATGACAGAATTTGCAATGAATAATACCCTTAGAAGTGGTTGAGTTGGAGGTTGTACTTGCATTTATTTTCTGGACCTTTGAGCTTTTGCCTTTATTGAAGTAGTCTTTACTTTCATTAGTGTTTGTGGTGGTAAGATGAGCAAGAGTGGGTTTTTCTACCTTTAAACTCTCTTCCTCTTGTACACACATGGCAATGAGTTCACTCATTTGCTATTTATCCTTTTGAGTATTGTAATTTATCTTAAAAGCATCAAATTATATAGGAAGAGAGGTCATTATAAAGTGTACTAAAAACCCCTCACTTATTTCCATGTTCATACCCTTCAACTTATGGGCCATATCATTCATCATCATGATGTGCTCGCACACACCATCATACTTTGTGGTCAACATCTTTAGGATCAAAGTGCTCGCATGTGCCTTGGAGGTGCCCTTGAATTTCTCCTTAACAGAATCCAGATAAGTTTTCGCGTTTTTAGAGTCAGGTATAGCTTTGCGAGTGGCAACCGAGATAGAATTCTTTATGACCATGAGAGACATTCTATTCGACCTCTCCAATTGTTCATACACTTGTTTTTGGTATGTAGTGCTTTCAGCACTAAGTGTAGCAGGAGGATCATGCCTCAAAGCATAATCTAAATCCATCATTCCAAGAGTTAATTTGATAGCATCTTGCCGTAAACCAAAGTTGGTGCCAGTCAAAGGTTCAATCCCAAATTAGGGTTCATAGTGGTCGCTAGATTGATATAATTATAATATGTATATTTAGAAGAACATAAGTGAACTAAAACATTCAGGGTAATCATATAAAACAAGCAAGATTTAATATATTGAAGATTAAGCCTATTATAACACCAAAATAATAGACTAAATTAAGTTTGAATTGAATCTTGGTTTCACGTTGGCTATCACCAAAACTCAATTGTTATGAACATGCATAAAGGGTAAACTAATGCACATAAACACAATATATCACTTTTGGGTAAAAATGTAATATTTATGTATATTAAGTCTATATTTCATTATGTGTATCATGAAACAATTAGATGTTGGGTTCATTGTATAACAATACACATAATTTCATGAAATGGTAATGTTAGACTCCATTGTCAAGATAATCGATGTCCCATTGAGTAAATCATCTAACCTTTTATTGAAGTCACCATTTATATATGTCTAAATTTTTATTGAAGCAACAAAGTTATTATCAAAGAAATATTATGAAATTATTTTTGTTCATTCGGTCAATTATACTACGTATATATAAACAAACCAATTACGAGATATGTGTATATTTAAATCACATAATCGTTAAATTCATACAATAGTTCAACTAATGAATTTGTAAGTATATCTTCTGGAGTTTTTCAAAATATGGAAACTTGAACAGAAATTTGAAAAGTATTATGTTTATCAATATTATTATAAACATCAATAATCCAGAAGATATATATTGTGAAACAATGAAATAGAATGCAGCAGTACATGATTATTTTCATATTATAATCAATGATTTCATGAATTCCTTCAAACAACAAAACTAAATTGTAAAATTCATCATTCGGATAATACTACCGCAAACTATCATTGTTTTAATATTAATATACTAGGTTAGTATCTCGTATATTATACGTGTTGAATAAATAAAATAATAAATAATTAGTAATAAGAATTTATGAATTATAAAACAATGTTTGAAGATAAAGTAGAATTATAATTACATATGAATAGCTATTTCAAGTAAATAAACAATAGATATGTTATAGATAGATAGAAATATAGATTAATATATAATCTAGAAACCCATTTATTAAATAGATTATAGTTAGTAATAAACACGATAAGTTACTCTACGATAAAATAATATAAGATCTTTATAAAATTATATATACGTACTTGTTCAAGAGATAAAACAATTATACTATTTTTAACTCTCTTATCTAAATAATTTCATTTTTAAATATTTGTTTTAAGATTTTCTTATAAAAATTTATTCTTTATTAAAAACTCAAGTTTCCAATTATTTTGGTTGTTTTAATAAAACTGTTTTTAGATAATTCAATATTTTTTATAATTATTTTAATAAGGACTTCTTTAAAATATTTTATTTCAAAAGGTTCAATGTTTTAGAAAAGATATGAATTTTAATTTTCTTAATAAAATTTAATTTTAAAAACATAGTTTGATTTTAAAAAAAAAATGTAGATGAGAGGGAAAAATGTATCAATTGACCAAATTAATTTTTATGAAGAGAGAAAAATTATTTGAATGTTTAAATTGCTTTAATACCCTTTTGCATGGAAGATAAAATGAGTATGTTTAAAAGAATGACAAGTGTCAAAATAATTGTTTAAGAAGATGACAAGTGACAATAAAAACTTCTTTTATTAGTATTTATAGATTTATAGATATGGTATTGATTGAATTAAAACTATGTGGTGATGAATTTGATAAAACTAATACCACCGTTTGTAATTGAATACAATTGAATTATAATAAAAGTTTGTAAATTTTTGTTTGACCAAATCGTTTTCGATTCGGTGTCGTCAAGATCGTCAAAACAATTTAGAAAAGATATGTGGTCATAATATCTGGATCGCATCATCAAAATTTGTTTTTGTAAAGTATGACATCATCAAGATTCATCGATTTTCATGATTGAATTGATATACTCAACATGGCTTTGATACCAACTGTTGATTAATTCAAGTTTATTAATCAATATTTCAAAACTCTAATATCAATCCAATTATATAATCATCAAAAGATAAAAGAATGAAACACTTATTTGTGGGATGACTATGTTACATTGACAGAACTAATTATTATTAATTAATGGTTCTAAGACCATTATTATGTGAATAATTTTCCAACATTAGGACTTTCCTATCCATGTTGCGAACTCCATCCCAGCGCCTGAAACATTAGTAGTTACCACAAAACAACATAATAATATGAACACAATAACCACTCCGAAATATTCAAAATAACCACGAAAATCTACTATGTATGTCTCTCTACTCTAGGTGGCCCATAAGATAGGTTGCTCTCACATCTTCCTTTAACGTCACCAAATTATCCGGCCAATAAGAGAGAGGGGTAACATATGTCATAAGCATGACAGACATAAAACAATGAACCTAACATAACGGAGGTGATATGTGCGGTTCTCTTTTTCGAGGCTTATACGACATGCAAGATAAACATCTTGCAATATCAACGACACTAACATAGTTACATAGAGATGTAATATTTGGTCATCAATTATAAGTAGAAGCTATATATATTCAATTTCACCAATGCTATACATCATATTTGGGCAAGTAGATGTGAAATTGGGTTGCATGTTAAAGCTATACCATAGTTTCAATTAGGCTCAATTAATAACACTAGCATGAACATTACGTTAAAATGACCCTTCATCCTTCTGTTGGGCTATTAAAAACCTTAATCAACTTACATGTTCACCAAGCCCAAAATAATAGATCATACTTACTATGGGCCATCCAACATTATCAGCCTAAACCAAAGTAGATGTCTATGAGTATGACTAGAAAAAATCAATCTAAAAACCTATATGTCGATTTTGTATACTGTCGCAAAACAGTAGCTCCACAAGCCCAATTGGAGACCTGACCATGGGATGATCTAGACATATCAGTCGAGCATATGAAAAGAATATAGCTAGGTGACCAACAAACCTGATTCGATCATGTTGTATACTACTATTGTTGTACATGGTATGGGTTGATAATTCATAAGTGATTACTTATCCAATATAATATTTGTAAAGGAGTTAGCAGCAGATAGTTCATGTGGTTTGCTAATATAACATGTATAAGCCCATTAGCATTGATGACTCGTTTTTACATTTCGGGGTGTTACAGTTACACTCACTGCCGGTAATATAACATATATTGAGATAGCAGCAAAGATGTATCATACTTAATATAAAATGCAATGAGATCATATAATGGAGTTAAGAGAATCACACTGTACAAACAAGCTAGAGCAAAGCTAAGCAAAGACAATAAGCATGTAGAAGTATGCTAAAAAAGGCATACGTTCGTGAAAGAACAATAAAAAGACATAAATAAAATAAAACATATAAGAGTGTAAGCTCCGGATGTAGATACATGGTATCCCTAGTTTATGAGCTTAAATGTAAAAGTCTTTCATGTCTTACACATATGTAATGAAATGATTCAATGAAATATAATATGTGGTTGATGTTTATTAATGTTTAATTATTTCATATTATTATTATTGTGTTAAGTATAATTCATACATATGAACTTATTATATAGGTTTGAAGTTATTGTACATAGTTCTTATTCAATAATGATTAAGAAATTTGTTCAACCTAGTCGGATGAGTATTCATGCTAATGGACCATATTTATGGACCATACGCATGAATACATCTGCTTATGGACCAGTTGCATGACTGAACAGGAGACTGGATCAGTCGTATGATTGAGACATAAGATTGACTCAGTCGCACGACTGAACCTTCAGTCGTGCGTATGACTCAGTCGCATGATTCAGTCGCACGACTAAACCATGCTAATGGTTTAGTCGTAAGAATGGAAAATACAAACCTATAAAAACCACTTAATTCGTGGAAAAATATAACACTTGAGAATACTTTATAACTTATCGAACCCTAGCCGCCCAGAACGTCCAAGATAGCCAATCCAACTTCAAAGTTTGTTCTTGATCGATTCCTACTCGTTCTTAAAGTTTAGTTCATTCTTATATCGATCGGGTTAAGATTCTCACTAATTGGATCACCAATCAAATAGGATTCCACACTATTTGATCTGGTCTCACGCAGAATTTATTAATATTCCGTAAGTACAAGGTCCTGACAAATGGTATAAGAGCTTTGGCTCTTGATTTTGTGTGGATTCGATTAGTTTTGGTGTTAAAACTCATGTTTTAATTCAAAAGAGTCACCATGTTGGTTCTAAAGGTGTTTTCGACGTTTACATGCATAAATGTTGTGTTTTTCACCATACGCCAGATTAGGGTTTCTGGGAAATTCGTGTTTTTATGTCAAAGTGTCAAAATCTTCGATTTTACAATAACAGCAACTTTCAGTCGCACGACTCGTCCAGTCGCACGATTGAACTCAAACGTATACTTCATTCGCACGACTGAACTCAAAAGCATCCCTCATTCGCACAACTGGACAACTCCAGTCGTTTGATTCCAATCGTCTTGTTCATACGCACGACTGAATCCAATTGCACGATTGAATTCATTCACACCCTTCTGTAATACCCAGTTATTTTTAAAGTCAAAGAAAGAAGAATAAAGTGAAGAAAAAGAAAGAAAATATATTTTACCCAAGTTAAGAGATAAAAAGTGTGAAAAATGACAAAAGATTGGAAAAGTGGGTGTAAAGTGGGCATGGCCGCCCACTCTCTTCTTGCACACTCAAATCTTTGGAACTTTTACAGAGAGAAAGAAAAGGAGCTGAAACTTCGGATTGAAGTAGAACAAAAGCTGAAAAGTTGAATTCAAGGTAAAAATTCATGTGTTTACAATGTTCTTGACTGGTTTCATCCTCATTTGTATTCTTATGTGTGCTGTGTGTGTTCAGGTATGTGTTTTTGGTGGGTTTCTAGGCAGTTGAACTCAATTGCAAACAAGTTTGGAAGAAGCCATACTCAAGAGGTTGCTAAGGTGAGTTCTAGAACCCCTCTTTTACATGTTTTAACTGATTTTGGGGCTAGAAATGCATGATAGAACTTTTTATAAAGCTAGGGTTTCATACCCGAATGTTTGAATGTGTATATGTTGCAGGTATAGTGTGATTTTGATCTATATTCATGTTTGATGATGTTATGGTTGTGTTTCTAAGGCTTAGAATGTAAGATTTAAGCTTAGAACATGATAGATGGTCTTTGGGGACTGAATCTGATGTTAAGTGCGCCCTAGACTACTCATGCGCCCAAATAGTAGTTCATACGCCTAAGTTTAGAAAAAAAATTCCTTATGTGTTGACAAATGCGGAAGAGCATTGACAAATGCGGATGAGTAAGTCATGCGACTGAGGAAATGCGGATGAGTAAGTCATGTGACTGAGGAAATGCAGATGAGTAAGTCATGCGACTGAGGAAATGCGGATGAACAAAGTTAATGCGGATGAACAAATGCGGATGAGTAAGTTCATGTGATTGAACAAATGCAGATGAGCATTGACAAATGCGGATGAATAAAGTCAATGAGGATGAGTAAAAGAAATGTGGATGAGTAAACTGAATGCGGATGAACAAATGCGAATGAGTAAAAGAAATGCAGATGAACAAAAAGAAATACGGATGAACAAAAAGGAAAATGCGGATGAACACTTAGAATATTTTCTGACTTTTTGGCGGAAAAGTGAAATGTAGGCTTTGACTTGGGAGGTTCCCGGGGGCTATGTAAGTTGACTTTTTGAGGTCATAGATGTTATGATGGGCATGTTATGATGTATGGTTGATGCTTATTGCATGATGATATGTATGATGTATGTTTTGTGCGTATGATAATGCCTTGTATGGCAATGTTTTGTGTGATTTTGTTTATGTTCCTATTATGTATGTGTATCTTTCCTGTGGCTTTATGTGTAATAGTTGTGAAAGAAATGATAAAGTATTATGTAATGTAAAGCGAAAGATAATGAAAAAGGAACATAATGAAAGAATGCATGCATTAATGAAAGAGAAAGTATAAAAAGGATTGCAAGAAAAATGTACAGAGATGCACGACTCTAAAATGTCTTAAGCTCAACTGTGTATGGTTTAGCTAACCCTTAAGGATACACGCAGGGGTTCCAGTCTTTGTGACTGACCAACGGTATGGTACATGGTTTACAGTGATTACTCACCTCGGTGCTGGTGCCAGGCTATGTGTAGTGTGGAAGTCATTTACCCGAGTTATGCATAATGTTGGGGGTGTAGTATATAGTGGTTTATAGTGATTACTCACCTCGGTGCTGGTGCTAGGCTATGTGTAGTATGGAAGTCATTTATGATCTTCGGCCCAGTACCCAAATTATGCATAATGTTGGGGTGTAGTATACAGTTGGGATCTTTGTCACTTACCCCGGTGCTGGTGCCAGGCTATGTGTAGTGTGGAAGTCAATTATGAACTTTGGCCCAGTACCCCATTTGTTTGGGGCATAGCTGATGACACTGATCCAGATAGTGATAAAGAATGTGATAAAGAATGAAAATGTTAAAGAAAGTATCTGGTGAACAGTAAAGGAAGATAATAATGATATTATCTATGTGTATGTATTATGCATGATCACGTACGAAAGTAAAGAACGGTTTAAATGAAAGTCAAATATGTTTTATTATAAAACTAGAACTCACTAAGCAACACTGACTTTTTATGCATTTTCCAGTTGGCAGGTAAAGTTGCTGAGGATGGCACGGGGCAGCTACTCAGCTCTTTTGGATGGCATCCATATTTGTAATGCTTTTGAGTTGAAATGTAACATGTATTTTGTAATTTGATAACCATGTATTATTTTGCAAAAGCTTTTGTATTGCAAGGAAATGGGTGTTTAAATGTTTCCATTGCAATGTTTTTATCAAGTTAATGAAATTATATGGTTTTTGTCCAATGATTTATCAGCTGTAAGCGTCCCGGGGACAAGGCCTTACAAGTTGGTATCAGAGACAAAGTTTAAGTGAAACGGGTAAATTTTCAAAATAAACCTCAACTTAAACTGAAAATAGGACGGAAAGGGAAGTGATGCCAGTCTGAGTAGCTATGTACCATCAGGTATTTTCTTTAATGTTAACTGGTATTACATGCGCATGTTATGTGGTTATGTGTTGCTGGTAGATTTAGATGTTGATGTAGTCAGGATAGGTAATGCTAGGGGTATAAAGAGTAAAGTAAGTGGCTAATCACAACTAGCCATTGTAATTAGGGACTTACTATACTTGACATAAACTAAGTTGTTCCCTTGAATGACCGTGTTGGTGTTTGAATCTTTCAGTGTGTGTGTTAGAGGAAGGTCGGTGGTAGATCATGTAAAGCTTCACGTGGTTGAGGTCGTGGTGCTGAACCACAGGCTATGAGAGGAATGCTCAGAGCCGAAGAGGTGGTTCATGAAGAAGCAGAGTCTCCTCATCCAGAGGCTGTAGATGAGAGTGCTAACTTAAGGGACTTGGTGAATGAGGCTATTGTTAAAGAGGTGCATCAGGTCATGCAAACAATCTTACCATCTGTGGTGACCGAAGTTATCAAGGCTGTGAGGGAAGGAGAAAGGAAGGAAAGAAGTAGACCTATGGGCGAAAGAAGACAACCCGAGACTAAGACGGTTCTATCAGAGGAGAAGAAGAGGAAAAAGAAGAGCCTACGCCGGAGGCGGCACGAGGCTGTAACTACGGGGCATTTCAAAGGTGCAAGCCCCCTACTTTTGATTGCAATGGCACTGCTGCTGTTGCTCACCGATGGGTGAGAGAAATGTAAGTTGTTCTGAATATTAGCGAGTGCCGAGAGGACTAGAAAGTGAAGTTTGCTGCCCATTCATTTGTGGACTCGGCTCTGTATTGGTGGGATAATATGATCCAAGCTGAGGGTAGCAGGGCTATTGGGAGGATGAGGTGGACAGAGTTGAAGAGGCTGGTGATTAAGGAGTTTTGTCCTCACCGTGAGATGGACAAAGTTGAAAGAGAGTTCCTACAGCTGGAGGCGGGAACCATGACACATCAACAATACACCACTAAATTCAACGAAATGGCACGGCTGGTTCCGGATCAGGTGACGCCTCTGTCACGAAAGATTAAGAGGTACATTCAGGGCTTGCCGGCAGATGTCCGTAGGCACATGATCGCCGCCCGACCGAGCACGTTTAGGTCGGCGGTTGATTTGGCAGGGAGATTATATGATGAAAGAACTGTGGTGGTGACAGAAGCTAGCAAGAAAGGAGAGGGTGATCAGAATTGGAACGGGAAGCAATTTGGACGTGGTGAAGCTGCTCCAAGTAACAAAGGTGCACAGGTGGATGACCGGCGTATGGTCATATCCGGTGCAGGGTCGAGAAGGTGTGACAAGTGTGGACAAAAACACCCCGGGGAATGTAGATTGGGGACCAATGTCTGTTTCCGTTGTGGAAGGACCGGACATGTCGTGAAGAACTGCGGTGTGAGGAGGTGTTATTCTTGTGGTGAGGAAAGTCACATGAGCAGGGATTGCAAGAAGCCGAGGGCTAAAGGTTCGGGAGTGAAGGAGGCTAGAGGAGAAGGGCAGAGGGCAAGTGCCAGAGTATTCAAGATGATGTAGGGGGAGGCTAGGACAGACCCCAATGTTGTGTTAGGTACGTTTCTAGTAAACCAAACTTTAGTCTCTGTGTTATTTAATTCTGATGCTAGTAAAAGTTTTATCTTTGCTGTTTTCTATGCTAAACTGCCTATTAGTAGTAGGAGTCTAGATGCGCCCTTTGTTAGGATCATGTATTGAACGAAATACTAACTGATAAACGTGTATACCGAATCAAATAGTGTGGAATCCTATTTGATTAGCGATCCAATCAGTGAGAACACACGTAGAAACAATTGTAGATTGAATCTAAACATTAAGAACGATTTGGAATCGATCTAGTGCGATCTATGAACATGGAACAGGTTCTTAGAGGTCTCTGGACGGCTAGGGTACTTATGTATTTAAGCAAAGGGGCGCAGTTCTTAAACAGAAGAATGGCGAGAAAGAGGAAATGATTCAAATTCAAGAAAAAATGAGTCGAATTGGAAGTCAAGTAAGAAGGAAGTTCCATTAAAGAGCGTTTCCACGAGGTAGAACCTCCTCAGGGAATATAAGGTTTTCATGAGGCTGATCTTGAGCTGCCATCCAAGCACGAATACCTTCGTTTAAGAGAATATTTTTGGTGTAGAAAGTCTCAAATTCATGTGTGATCAAGTGCAGGGCAACACAGTAAATACTAGTTTATTTTTTCTTCCAATTACTACCCTATAAAAGCTCTCAGAGAAGTCATTAGAGGGATCTTTCCTATCAAAATGGTTTGTTCTTGGATATATCTACGCCAGCCTTTCCGAGCGAGCCTCTTGGATCTCCTGTAAACCCCCATGATGTGGTAAAGGGAGGATATTAGGGGAAGCAGCGAGTGGAGATTCCCCTGCAGAGAGCCGCGTCCTGAGGCCGGGCCTACCATATCAAAAGGGTCATAGAAAAAAAACCCGGCCACCTATTTCATTCGACGTTCCGGGGCAGGGGCCCGACCGATTCGAACGACTTTTGCTTTTGGCGTAGAGAATAGAATAGGTTGTGATGCCGGGAGAGATCTTTTTTCTCTTGAGAGATCCTTTGAATACGACCAGGGGGATAGAAGCCCGCTGCCTCGACAACACCAGAATTACAAAACAAACATTTCTGGAATATAGTGTTAGCCAACGATCGCTGGGACGCAGTGCATCAGCCAAACCCATTTGACGTGCAAGTTCTCTCTATTCTTATGTTTTTTCATGAATTAAGTGGTATTTATAGGTTAGGGTTTCTCATTCGGGCGACTCAACCGTTAGTATGGTTCAGTCATGCGATTGAGCCATGCAGTTGATCCATTCGTACGACTGAGTGTTCAGTCGTGTGACTGAGTCAATCTCATGTTACACTCGTGCGACTGATCTAGTCTCCTAGTTCAATCGTGCGACAGAGTCATTCGCATGAAGTTGTTCATGCGTATGGTCCATTAGCATGGGCCATTCGCATAAGAACTTCATATTAGTAAGTTTGAATATATTTATTAATCCTTACATTACTAAGATTAATTCAAACGAACACAAACCTATATACTCAGTTCAATAAGCGTTAAACTACTAATTAATGAAATAATACACATTATAAGCACAACCACACATTGTATTCATTAAGTACCCAATCTATTACATATGTGTAAGACAATAAAGACATATTACATTAAGCTCAGAAACTAGGTACACATGTATCTTCAAACTCCCCCTTGGACCTAGATTCATCTATTGTTTTACATTCTTTATAAGCTCCTCATATTTCTTGTACTTATCCTCTCTTGTAACTCCTGCATGTATTTCAAATACAAAGCAGAGTCTGATCACGTTTTGGAATTGGAGGGCTTGTACAATATCTGGCGCATCATAGAACAGTGGCCACTTCTATAAGGTGTAAACATCATCAGCAGACAAGTTAGTAAGCCACATGGGGTCAAATACCCTGATAGTTTCCATATTTCCATTTCTGTTCAGCATTATGACTGCCTCACCTGTTCTCCAATCTTATTACCACCACTTGAAGTGTGGAGTGAAGTCCTGTGGCATTTCCCGTAATAGGATTCTTGACATCGTTCGCGGAGGACTCCACTTCAGCACTACTTTTAGATTTCCAGTAATGGCATCAACTTCAAATCTTCTGATATACCTCGTTGGTTGTTGAGGTTTGAAGTTGACCCACCTGGTGTGGTACTCCCTTTTTAAAGCAGCTTCAAACCAACCTGACATTTTACGAGGGTCGGCGTATAGAAACTTCAACTTTGCTAGCTTGTTAAGGTCAAAAACGGGAAGAGTCTTCAGATCGTGTGGGAATCTGAAGTACTCGATCCCCTTCTCTCTTTTAATAGCATAAACTTTAAGATCTTCAAAATAGGCCCATGCTTTAATTTTGCCTGACACCTTGTGATGCTTCTTCACTTTATAGAGTTTGGTGTAGACAGTTGACTTTGGAGCACTGTGTTGGGCTCTGAGGTCTGCAAAACATGCTACCCATTCAGCCTTTCTGATGTTGACATCGGCGTCTGAGGCTTGGGCTTTCTCTTTGTCCTTCTCTGACTCCTGCTCCATTTTATCCAGAGTTTCGAAGGTATCACTGACAAGGGTGTCTCCCAGATTGGGAACAACATTCCCTTCGTTGTCAGTATACTCTAGATAATGTTGGGCCATGACATCCTCAATTTCTATTTCTTCTATATCATTCAGCTCATCGTCACTTTCAACGTTTACTGTCGGAGCATCCTTCACGATCTCGTCAGGATTGAGTCGGAACATTTCGGCCAATTTCTCATCAGTGAGATCATGAATTATTTCTCCCTCTTCAGGAGTGTAACTCATAGATCTCCTGACTATCCCTTGAAGATCAAGAATCATTGTGAGTTGAGTCTTGATCTGCTGAAGGGGAGCAACGTCGTATTCATCTCTTTGAAAATTTGGATCTGCTTGATTTAAAACATGTAACACATCAACCATTAGTCAATAATCAAAACAGGAACACATTAATTGATATAAACATTATGTACATTAGTTTGATAAAATATTCAAATACACATGATTTTAAATGATATAAACAACTACGCATTACTCTTGTCTTGTGTCATGTGTTTTTCTGCTGACGGGGCTGATGTAGAGGCACCTTTGTATTGAGCTTTCTTTGTCTTCCTTTCACTTGCTGATGTGGCACCCATAGCAGATGTATCTCCTTCTCCTTCATCGTCATCATCACCTGAATCAACATCATCACCTCCCTCTGTATCGTCACCTTGATCATCACCACCATCATCATCTTCATCATCACTGTCATCATCATCACCATCATCTCCATCTCCTTCTCTGATCATTAGTGGCTCATCTTTGGATCCTTAGAGCCTCAAAATGAGCTTCTTCTTCTGAGGCTCTAAGTCATGTATCCTCTGTATAGAGGATGTTTGCATCTCTCTCAGCTCTGTGATCTCATGGCTTTGAGCCTCAATCCTTTGGCCTTGGGAGGCATTAAGCTCCATCAGCTGATTAAGCTGAGTAGCTCTCTAGTCATCCGTTGCCAGCAGCTTTAGTACTAACCGATTTAGTTTAGCCAGCTGCTCCTCCAACCCAACAAATGGGTAAGAGGATCCAAAAGAAGGTGGGACCTGTGATGAGGTCCCGGCTCCATGAGTGGTGGTGGTAGTGGTGGATGTAGAGAAGATGGGTGGCGGGATATATGTGGATGGTGGAGTAGTCATGATGGGTGGAGTGGTAGTGGTGATGGTAGGTGGAGTGATGGTAGTGGTGGTAGGTGGAATGGATGTAGTGGTGGTAGGTGAAATGGTGGTAGTGGTGGTGGTAGGTGGAGTGGTGGTAGTGGTGGTAGTAGGTGGAGTGGTGGTAGTGGT
>BJCM01214718.1:0-18572 GCA_018326385.1 Flaveria bidentis | reverse complement strand
TTATTTTTATATTTTATACAAATTAAAAGTCATAACATATTTTTTAGTATGTTATACTTTTGGATTCAGTTAGAAAATATTTTTTTCTATCTTTTGATGCTGATATAGAACGTTTACGTAAATTTTAAGCATATTTTTTTATTTTTTTCATAATTAACATGTTTTTTTAATATAATTTTATATATTGAAAGTTCTAACTCTCGTGTTTTTTTCATCATTACTTTCTTGTCATAATAAAATTTGGTAATGACTCGATTTGATCGTTTGGAGGTCCAATTTGAGAAAAATATGCATGAGTGATTAAATTAAAACATTTTTGAAACTTGGTTACTATTCTGTAATATTTTTCCTAAAAAATAATAATTACTTCTTATTATATGCATTATTATATGCAGTGGATATGCAATTTTTCGAAAGAACTATTAAAAACTTAAATTTTTCGAAAGAACTATTAAAAACTTAATATTTAACAGGTCTTTAACTTGGAAGTCTAAATACGCAGATGGTGACGATGTTAAACATGTGTTTCAATTTTTATTTTCCTCGATGAATTCAATTGTTCACGTTATATTAGATGGGAATGATGATTCTTGACTAAGAGATTTAAATGGGCACTGATTTTATTTCTATAGTTGACTTGTGCACAAGATTTAGTTATAACCCTTTGGTTAGAAGACAAGCTAAATTTTATTTCTAAATTATGGGCATTTGATTACAAGCCTTAACTAGTATGATAACATCATAACATCTTATAAATATTAGTGATATCAGTTTAGGACGCAATAGTATCTCATACACTAAATTTCTTAATCATTATGTCTTTGTACCAAAACACAAGCAACAAATTCATATTCCATTATTGATTTAGGACTGTTTGACAGTCTTTTAATTAGTCTTTTAATGGTTCAGGTGTCTAAATGGTTCCGCATTTAATGGTTTAGACTGTTTGTTTCACAAGCAGATATATTAATGGTTCAGACATTTGTCTCTGAATGGTTAAGTATTATACCAATGTTAAATGGTTAAAAGGTTAAATGCTAAATGATTAAGAGCGTTTGTCTGAATTGATCAAATATTTGCATTTGAATAGTTAAACGATATAGTAGCTTTTTATGGTTCAGACTTTTTAATGATTCAGTACTTAATAGTTCAGACCTCTTATTGGTTCAACATTTGATTTTTCAAAAGTTGTCAAACAACCCTTACAAGTTTGTCTCTTTGTCTCTTTGAAACTCATAAAATAACACCTTCTCCAAATAGAAATAAAGAAACTACTAAGAAGATAGGTAAAACGTACAAGAGAAATCCGATGAAGAGAAGATTACAAATTAAGATGATATAAATCTTTCTATTCAGAATGTTTAACTTGCTTTTATTCATAAAACCCAAATGCCTTGATGTTCTTACGTGTGTTGGATAGTGATATATCGTGGTTGTTTTATGTTTTTAGAATGCTAGATACAATAACATGCGAAGAGAATAATTGCATATATCACTTTTGTCTCGATGCTTTTTGAGACTATTTGATCATGTCCAAAAACTCCTGAATCGAATCGATATGATAGATTAAGAGTTTACACCAAACCCAAACGTAGATATATCTTTAACCAATATTTTTCAAAACCTAAATTTCAGTATATTTGCATTTGCAAATATTTAAACTCATACTATTATTGTAACCGACAATACATACTAGGACACTATATTATGAATACCAAGATCAAACATATGACCATACTATTAGTCACACAACATTATAAAATGGCCAATAGATTCAGGTTGCATACCAAAATTTGTACATAGATTTGAGTTGATACTCACACATCTTCTAGATAGTTTGCTAAAGGTTGTAACAAGACATCCATATGAGGGGGCAGGAGATCCGAAAAAATCAAATCGGGTAAAAAAAGTTAAAAGAGTTAGTCTAGCCCATAAGATATATTAGTTATAAGTAATCACAAGATATATTAGTTATAAGTAATCAAAACACAAATGTGTAAGCTATTAAAATTGTTTTGAGATTTTGATTTTATTACATTTGTTCTGTTGCAACTTTAAAAAAATTAAGGTTTATAAAATTCGATATTCTAGTCCCGATGTACTTATTTTTATCAACTTTTTTATATATATTTTTATTCAAATCAAAGTTGTTGGAAGCCATGGGTGAATACTATATGTTGGACAAGTCATCTTCGAGCCTTTTAAGATGTAACTTATACGTGTGTAGAAGCAAGCTAATGTACAAAGTCTATTTAGAGTTGTATATAGCGTACAAAGCAACCAAAATTTGAAACGCGACAACAGGCGAAGATATGTTCAATAATTGTACACGCAAATTACGTAACTTATATAAATAATTACACAATTTAGATACACACAAACATAATTGCGCACATTATATGCATGGTGCATTAACAATTTTATAAAAAAAATTGCCATATTTCAAGAAAAGTTAGTAATATTATTCTCAAAGAGAATAAAAATGATTAGGTTTTTTATGTAATTTTAAAAGAAACATATTATGTTGTATCAAAAAATTATTTACGTTAAAACTCAGAGATTATTAATATTCATGTATCCAACATAACAGTATGTAATTACCAAGATATTTATTGTTTTAGATTAGATCTATGAATTTTCAAAATATCACAACATTAGTTCCAAATTCCGAGAACTGAAATACCACTGAATCGGATATGACTACATATATACAAAATTCATATAGCTAAAAATACTTTTCATTTTCAACTAGCAAGTTGCTAGAACTGAGAGATTACACGATAGAATGCAAATCTAGATCAAAAATTAAAATTACACCAATCTAGTCATACTATAGACTTGTTTGATCTATTATTTACCCACAAAAACTTCTTTGATCTATTAGTTACCCACAAAAACCTCAATGATATTTTAGGGCTAAGAACATTCACAGTTCATTCCCTATATTTCTGTGAGTATGTTTCTTATATTATATGATATGATTATAAGTGGTTGTGAGTGAAAGGTATGATAAATTTATTGTTTAATTTGTATTTTGGGTAATTACTGTTCAAAACCATATAATAATTTTAATATATTTTAAGTGGTTGTTAGTGAAAAAGAAAGAAAGTAATGATAAAGTTAAAAATGAGAGAGAAAAAATAATGATTTTTAATGTAATTAGAGCATTAACAGTGAAGTCCTTAAAATTATGTGAGTATGTTTAGTATATTATATAAATGGTTTTGAGTGGTTGTGTGTGAAGAAGAGAGAAAATGTTATTGTGGATTGGTATATTTAAAGATTTACTGTTCAATCCTTATAATTTTTTTAATATTTTTTAAAGTGATTGTGAGTGAAAGAGAGAAAAAAATATAATGATAAGTGTATAATAAATATTATTTAATTAAAAAGAAGAGAGAAAATATAGTGATTTTTAGTGTAATTATATGTATAAAGATAAGGAACCTATCATGAATACTCTTATATAGATAAAGATAGTGAATGGGTTGTGAATGCTCTAAGTATAAAAAACCAAAATTAGTGGCTAAAATAGGAATATAGAAAACTACATTATTTAATTAGTTATAGAATAATAAAGAATAATACTTCCGGGCTAAATATTAAAAAAATCAAAAGTTTGGTGGTTAAATTAGGACTATAGAAAAATTCATTTTTCATTTTCTTTGTCAATTAATTATTAAGTAATTGGTTTTTTATGTTTAAAGTTATTATTCATTGTTTTAAGCTCAAACATTGCTTGTCTTATACATGCTTTTATGACAAAATGTGATATTATTTGTTCCAAAGTCAATAACATACGATCATAATCAATCAAAAGTTTACCTAATTTGGATTCCAATAATGTTCGAATCTTAATGTTAAATTTCTGGATAGTCGGTAGGTGGTTGGGAATCAAAATCGACAAGCAAAACATATTCAAAAACGAATTACATTCTTTATCTCTCAAGTTAATAGTTCTGAATAGATAGCGACACTAATCACATAACATGTTTCTACCTATCAAATAGGGATTTCATATTCTCAGGGAATCTTCCTTATCTTTTGTGCAAACCACCAAGATTCTCAAGGTGAGATCGATTTGGTCTCATGCTTGAAGATGAAGTTTGCTCTAGGTTGTTTCTAGCATGCTAGCGTTTATATTTGTATATTAATCTTTTTACCAATCAAGTAAATTACATTGGAAGTTGTTTATATTTTCATATCATCTTTTACCAATTTAGTAAGTTACAATATTAGTGGAAGTTGTTTATATTTACATATCAATCTTTTACCAATTAAGTAAATTACATATATGTGGAATTTATTGGCCTACAACAGATGATCATATTGTTCCCTTTTATATCTACTTTAACTATAAAGTCTAACTCTTGTTTTTATATGAAAAAACTCTTAACAGATTTCATTAAAGGAAGTTTAACAGACCACCTTGGTTCCACCCTGGTCACATGAAAAGAACCCGATACTTAAGGAACAATTTCCTTTCACGCGAGATCAAGATCACCATAATCCACTACGATCAATAAAACCTGAAAAGTTTAAATAGTGATTGATCGATCCTTTGGAACAGTCTATATATTATAAAGCTTTAATATTCTTTTCAAACCAATGAGTTATGAAGCGAGATAACACCTGAAAGATGCTTTTTGACAAAATATCATACAATCTAAACAAGAAAAACAAACCGTATATGCACAGTAGAGTGATTCATATGCAATACCTCTATAGTGGAATCATCTTTATTCAAATGTTTTGCTTCTTATGGCAGTCCATTTCATTCTATAATGAGCACTAATTAAAAGCCAGCACTTACCACCACAATTTGTCCATTGATTGTTTATATTGCTTTGAAAGGTTTTGTCATATATGGGCCCTTATTATGCACCTCAATGTGACTGATCTTTGCTCCCTGTCTCCACCAATATATCCATTTCAATTCACTTGATCCTTACTTTGACAAAATACACCACATAACTCCAAACTTCCTAGCTAATGCTACCATTTCAATATTTCATGACATATCGCGATAAATAATAATCACCAAAAGATATATTCATCTGTGTGCGCACAATGATAACTCGCGTTGTAGGTTTTGACGTATTTCATCATCATAATGCTGGTATTTAAGAATCATGAAGAAACAGTATATGGGTTCCATGTTAAACTCATCATCTCAACCCAAAAGTGTTTAATAAGTAGGATTAGATGCATCTTTCGCAACCTTTCGCTTGTAGATTATACTAACCACATATATATATTCATATCATTTTACGGGAAAGTGAATAATGGTCATACGCATGCAGTTATCCATTTTAAATATATTATACTTTTTAAACACAAGTTTGCATGGTTTAATTTGTTAATATTATGGTACCAAAGATTGCTCAATATTCATTGTATATGCTAAAGGTTAACGTTATTTTTCAAAGATTATTCTTGAAACGTTTAAGAATCCATATAATTTAATAGTTTAAGGTTAATTCTTTTAATTAAAAACGTCTCATTTTTATATTCGTTTGTTCCATTTGACATGAAATGAGTATAATGCCGTGTGGATAAGAGCATCAAAATCACGAAGCATCTAAAGATTATCAATATTATTATATTTTATGTTGGTTTGTTAGGCCTTGTTCTATCATCAAATGTTCGATTATTATTATATCATATGAACTCACTTTAGGGAGCTTTATTTTCTTGATTTTAAAATGAAAACTCTTATATTATGTCAAACAATCACTAATAATTGCATCCACACCAATTAGATAAACATTAAGTAACCAACCCAACAAAAGAAGAAAAAAGAAAGAAACTATAATGATGCAATTGCTCAAAAAGATTATTTATTTAATAATACTAATTAGTTAATTATAGCATATTCATTTGGTGAATCAAATCAATGAAGTAGATGTGGTTGAAATTTTAGAGGATTGAGCCCTGAGATGAGCAGTGGTGCAAGAAGGAACAAGAACCTCATGATCATCATCATCATCATCATCATCATCATCATCAAGATCTCTTAAAGTAGTGTAAGTTGTAGCAAGTTGTGCTTCACTAAGCAACTGCTTTAGTTCCATAGTTTCTTTCTTAAGCCTATCATTTTCTTGAATAACTTGCTCATGAGTCTCGGAGAAGCGGTTCAGCTTGTCAATAAGCCCATGGTTCTCGTTCCTGAGCCGCATAACCTGAGTGCATAGCTCGTCTAGCTGCTTCTGTTTCCTCATCCTGGACCTTCTAGCCGACTCGCGGTTTGATATCATCCTCCTTTGCTTCCTTTCATTGATGATGCTCATCTGGTTCTCATCAGCTTCATCTGAAGTGCTTGAGTTGTTGTAACTTAGAGATGAAGATTGTGGGTAGCAATCAACCATGGGTATTTGAGGGTTTGCATTAGGTTGATGATAGTAAGGTAAGTTTGTGAGAAAATGGATAGAAGGTGACATCATGTCATTTGGGAATGAAGTGAAGTTTGTTGAGAAGTTACATGAAGGGTCTTCGTATTCAGGGGCTAAATAGTAATTTCCTTCCATCGCGCTCAAGTTCTTTTAACAGCTACTAGAACTAACAAATCGATATCGAGAACGTTTGTGATTATAAGATGATGATGCTAAGAGGATGTGGATAAAATGGATAGGAATGAGGGGGTTTTATAGGGGATGAAAAGGGGCCAATATGAAGCAAATAGCAAATATAATGGCTTTAGCTTACGATAGCAAGAGTGGTTTATTATTATTTGATATTCATAAAATTAGCTTTTTAAGAATGATGACTTGTTAGTTATAATGGGTATGATGTAGGCTTGTTGTGATTGGAGGGTGTTACTGTTTTCTACAAAGCTACTTTGTGAAGTAGGCCCTAATGTGCCCATTTATAAAATACCATGAGATATTGATTGCTAAGTAAATTAATAGAACTCTAACATGTAATTAATTCAATTGTTTATAGAAAAAAAAATCTTTGATCAACTTCTCATCTTCCTCATAAACATGGGCGAACTTAAAAAGTATGGGGAGAGGTTAACCGATCCCGTAAATTTTTCCTCTCATGTATAACGTGTATTAACGGTTTTTTATTGACCCCGTGTGTTTTTTAATACTGATCCTTGTAAAAGAATTACGATCCCGAAACCTCATTTTTATTGGAATGTTTAACCTACTAAAAATTAAAATAATAACTCATTTAGTTAAGAAAAATAATATCATAATAATCACCAATAGGTTTATTTTGTGTAAAATCTCTAAGCTCATTTATTTAACTAAACATCTAACATGTATTTCATTAATCTATTAACATTCCTTAGTTATCTCTAATTTTTTTTAGAAGAATACCTCAAACAATACTTAAATTTGCTACATTGAGAAATACGTTTTTAAAAAGGTTTCAATTGATGATGTAGTGGATATTTTTTAATAGATGAAGACTCATAAACAACATTTATAAAATGTAATGTGCTTTACTTTGTAATGAAACTATATCATTGTCAAATGTCATATAATGTGATTGTAATTTTTTTTGTGTAACCTAACCCGACCCAAACCAAAATTTATAGCATTTAGTTGAGATGTACATATCTATTCAAAACTGAAAAAAACTGACCCCGGAGAAAAAATATTTTGGGTCCACTCCTGCAGTCATGAACGTAAAAGATTGTAAGATATTAGGTATCGAGTAAGGTTATAATTTCCCATTTCAGTTAAACATCATGGCGCGACTTGCTGGTATACAATTTAGTTTATTATTTACTCTAAATCTGGATAAGAAAACAAAACTTGATATCATTAGTGTAATTGGATTGACTAGTTTCATAAATGTAATCATAATAATTATCAAACAAGTAAAGAGATGCAAAATATACGCTTGTTTGAGTTTATTTATGATCTTTGATGTTAATTTATAGTTTCTTAGGGGACAAAACCTTTTAGCAATGGGAGTTCTAAAGAAGCATCAGGGTTTCGGGAGCAACACCACTCCCTGATAGGTTGATAGGAGGGTTCAAAAGGTGGCAATCCCTTACATTATATTTTGATGTTTCTAAAATTTCACATGTGAAATTGGGGATAAAAATAGCCCAATTTAAAGATGATAACCACTTTCTATAGTTCTACGTACCTACAAAATCAATTTCCAGATTTTTGGCCATTCTTTATAAATATAAATAGAGTCGTACTAAAACTACAAGATAAAGCGAATAATAATAACTATAACAGATAATAAACTCTGCTATCATGGATGAAAGAATGTGAGAGGATGAGAAGCTTCTTTCATTTATGTATAATATGATCGTGCTTTCACATGCATGTAGTTTGCAACTTTGCATTGTTAACTATGCATAGTAAGCATATGTTATAAGATTGTTTCCTTTTGTGCATCTACATATGCAACCTCTAGTGCCTTTAATCACTTTTGCCTCATCAGTCATCATCTACCTTTGCTTACTACTATTTAGCACGTACAAGCATTGTGCACACAATGATGTGCCACTAGTGACAGAAAGAAGAATTATACTAGTTCATTTGTAGACAATAATTCAATCATGACATCGTATGTTCGGTACGCGGCTTCGAAAACGGACACTTTTTGTACCATTTATATATATATATATATATATATATATATATATATATATATAGTTTAGATGGATTTGCCTTTCTGATTGAATGTATCTAAAGGTATCATCCCATTTTTGAACTATTGAAAGTGAACTTTTATAATTAGAAAATTATGATTGATAATACTAAAACGTACCTATAGACGACATAGATTGAGGGAACCAGTGAGTTTTTATTATTGCATATATTTTTGCTACTTGTTTACAGCTACATATGGGTGTGAGTAAACTAGGGTATAAGCTCCCTTACATGTGTGAGTAAATTATATCAATGTAGCCCATAATATCATGATAAAGCATCCAAACAAAAGCTAGACAGAGGACCAAAACTTACCTATGCACAAGCAAACTCCATCAAAGGCATGATTTCAACTCTTAAAAAAAATGATCAATATACTAGAGATTAATGTTTGTTAGACAATTTACCGTATACGTTCTTAGGTGGTTATTTTTGTAACTGTCACGTCATGTCATTGGAGGTGTTATGTCTATCATATAATATAATATAATATAATATATTTACTACAATACATTGTAAATGTATTCATATAAACATATAGGGTTTTAATAAAAAGATTCATTATTCTTAAAAGTCTAAAAAATTGTTTTAGCACTCATAAAACATGTCAAATGAAGTCCGGTTGAACTCATTTTAGTAATAATATAATATTAGTCCTATTAAACCAAAAAATATTATTTTAAAGATCAGATCGATAGTATGTATTAGTAATAACAATACACATAAAAGTAAATATGTATATTTCGAGAATGAAGAAACTGATAATCTTGGAAGAAAAACTATATCGCACAAATGAAGCCAATAAAATCTTGTACACATATTAATTAATGCTTTAATCATTTATTACATTAAGATAATTTTGTTAGATAGCTTTTCGCATGAGAAAATCAAGTGTTATTATCGATGAATAGATGCACGAGCTAGTCATGCGAGTTATCATCTAGTTATTGAGTGTAGATATAAGTAAAAACGAGTTGTTGGATATCCTATTGGGGTAGATAAAGTTAACTAATGGTCTGCCGTTTTTTTAAAAAAAATGAAACTTAACTAATGGTCTTATAAAACATAATTAATATATATAGCGTGTAGATATTAAACACAAATTAATTATTTCATGGATTAAGTAGTTCATGTATAGATATTCATATACAAGTCTTGTTTTATGGATAATAATTGAGCATGTGGGTCTATATCGCAGAAAGTTTGTGACGTTGGGAGTCTAATAATTTGCTAAAAAAATTTAAAAAGATAAAACTCTTATTAAAAAATTGGAATTTTAAAAAGAAAATCTTTTAAAAGAGATTTACTAGAGAATTTTCTACATAATGCGTATGTGTCAAGAAATTTTGTTCCGTCAACCTATGTGTTTCATGCATGTAAAGTGTCTTTTTCACATAAACTCAGATAAATACAAGTTTTTCGTTTAACCTGTTGAAAACTATCTGTTTAATATAAGTATGTTTTGTTCAATTCTATTGTTAGCAAGGTATTTATGTACACTACACAAATAAAGATCTACAGTGACAAAATTTTGAGGGGTTGTAGCAAGGAATACATGTTGTTGTTGCTATAGGATCTTTCCCCTTATTTTGATGGCATTATTTCGACGGCATTCGGTCTCTATTAAGTTTGTGGCTATAGGTCCATAGGCCATAGCCATAAGTCAATATTGTCGTTCGGGAAAATAATCGTTGCAATTAACAAGTTTGCAACGACGACATGTCGTCGCTAAAATTTATATAAAAACGTTTAATGTAAACCCATGACCAAGAATTTGAAAGATCAATTAAATTATATTTCACATTATAACGACGACCTGCGGATTAATAACCGTTACGAAAAAAATGTTATAAAAAAATTAATTATAAATGTTTCATGAGACCTAAATTTATAGAATTCTAATTATTCAAGCAAGGGAAAGAAGATTAGAAAAGACTTAATAATTATTATACGAAAAAAATTAAGGTTATAAAAATTACTAATTATAAACAACAAATATAAAACTGTTAATTTTATGATTATTTTTCATATTTCTAACAATTTTAGATGTAAATTAACATCTTGCAACTTTACATTTTTTAACTTGACAATATATATATTCGCACATCTAGTGGTTCCCTTAAGAAGTACATATTTAAGGTCTCCAGATACATGCATCATGGAAAAAGATTATATTAATAAATTCAAAAAAACACTAACAGGTATTTGGTCTCGGTACTAAAGGCAACTTATTTATTTAGGGTTAATTATGAACAAAATTAATCAAAAAAAGCTGTTTAAAAAAGACTACAAGTATCTTGAATTACAAGAAACGAACCGAATTTCGTGGGTACACATTCATGTTGGGTTAAATTTGTTAAACTAACAAAGGTTAACGTGGGCAGCCAATTGAAATATAAAATAGGTGTTTATGAAGTTTATGCATAGAATTTTGGTATGACTTTGAGACAAGTGTTTTTAAGTTTTTTTTTATAATGATAAATGTGTGACCCTGATTTAAAGGATATCTGTTATTTTAATCGATCTTACGTATCTGTGTCCTAGTTTTGACCGCACTCCCAAACCACTCAGAAGGAAACTGATCATTGTTGGAAGAACCACCCGCTCAACTCGATCTAAACATATTATTTAGAGTAAAACTTAAACCCATGATCTCTCTTATATTTATATGCCAAGGGATTTTAAGTAAAGAACTATTAAAACTGTTTGTAATGTTATTTTTTTAGATAACCTAAGAAAAATATAATGGGAAAGTTTTATGGTTACATATATTACCATCTTATGTATCATATTTATATAAAAAAACAGAAACATACGTAGATGTTCATACGAGTCAAATAGCTAGCTATTTACTTAAATTCAAATATGTATTCAACATGTCAAGTATTATATATTGGTTATAAAAATCTTTCAACCATGTCATTGTTAACTTTTGTTTGCTTCTCTTACTCTTATATTAGCCACAAGTTTTTTAAGTTTGTGGTTCACCATGGATGTGTCAACGAGCACTTCAGTTTCAAGTAAGATGGGGTCCAGGTGAGTGTTAAATAATTTTCGGTAGTATTAATAATACTAACAATAATAATATTCATCAAATGGCTAACATCGTGTACCTAAAAGTTGCACGTTATAGTTTTTAAGAAATTCATTTTTAAAGTTGCTACTTTCGGAATAAATTTGGCCAAAAGGATCGAGTCGATCGTATTTGTTGCTGTTTCACCTAAATTCTACTGTCAACTTCCAAGTACAGTTTTGCTTTCTCATTTGTACTTTAATTTAATTTATTTTATGCTTCCTTTTGTGTTATGTTGCAATTACTTTTTTTGTTTATAAGTGTTGCTGCTTTAATATGTTTCTTAAGTTACACGATTAGTTTGTTTTTATCTTCTTTTTTCTGTATAATTTATCTATTTATAGCCTACTTTATGATTGCTATAATGTTTTATAAAACAAACATAAAAAATAAAAATAAAAACTCTTCAACAAAAAAGCAAAATTTCTAAATAAATCAAAGTATTAAGTCATTCCCCTTTTATAAGGAAAATTTTAACAACAATTTATTCTACCTATGTTAATCTATACTATAAACTATATATAAAAGCATGAGTGAGGGACAAGAATGTAATTTCATATGGGATTAAAACAACTTATGAAAGATCACAAGTCTAATTCTTAGAAATTAATAATTTTATTTCAGCTAAGCCCTCAAAATAAAATATAACATATGATGTTTATGATGTTTATGGTACAAAGCCTAAAATATATACCTTGATCTCTTCATTTGCCCATCACCTCATAATAAATCACTTGACATAGCCTTTGTATCTTACTATTGATTACTTGAGAATGTACATCCAAAGACTCAATTTTAATGTTTCATATGCATGTTTATAACGCAACCCAGCAATATAAAAGATATGTATAACGTCCTATAAATGCAGTAACTATATTGTTTGCTTAAAACAAAAATGTGATATTGTCGTGTGAGTTCTATTGTTGTTGTAAATGTATAGTATGATTAATGGGTTGCATATCCAGGCTAAATCTTTTGGTTATTTTAGTACTTTAAGACTTTAAAATTAGAAAGATGCACTTGCACAGACTATAGCAGCCTAAACCGAACATACACATAGGAACATTGCAAGTTGCCTTCACTTTCTTAGACATTTAAATTTAATGGTTTAAATGTAGAAATAAGAAAGTACAGAGAGTGATACCATTTATCACACTCTAATAATGTTATACTAAAGGCCCTTTGGTTTTTTAGGAATATTTAAATCGAAAGGTTTGCTAAATTTGAAATTAAAAATAAACTAGGATTTTTCATCGGCGCGCGTTGCGCGCATGATTACCGACTCGAAACGATTTAAAATTCTAGGCTCGGGCTCAGATGCAATGTTTGGTTATGGTTGGTAACCATAATCAACGGTCACGCCTAAACGACGAACACCATTCCAATATCTCATAACCACCCTGTGAGCTCATCTTGCGAGCAACACATCAATAACAAACCGAAAAAAAACAAAGAAACCATTAATAAACATCAATCAAAAGAGATAGCACTTTCTTTAAATGCACCGAATGTGAGATTTGATGTCATAAACGTTTTTTATTTTTTTTGTTCACTTTAAAGTCAAGGGGGTAGATTGCAACTACATAATTTCTTTGTGGTCAATATCAAAACCATTAGATACCAACTATTCTTTTAAGTTCCTTTTTAAATATATAGGATAAAGGATAATAACTAAATGGATGTGTGAATTAATAAATAGAATGATTCACATGCTTTTACAATAACAAAACAAAATAAATTATAATCACTAAATTAAAGGGGAAATCTTTAATGTAACCGTTATAAACAATGAACTTTATCATAATATGAAATATTTTAAAACTGATTTTTTAAAAATATATTTGATATGTAAAAGGACGATAATTTTTAAAAAATGAAAATAACTTAATAACGGAATTTTCGGAGAATGAGATTTTATAAAAATCAATTTTAAACTAATGTATTTTTATAAACTCAAATATTGAAAAAAAAATAATTTTACAAAAATAAAAGTCGAAACAAGGATATTGTTGTTTTATTAATTAAACAATTTACTATATGTAAGTTTAATAACATATTGTCCCAAAATATCCATTCATAATTTCTAATTCTAATTTAGTAACTACTTAATTTTTTAATAAACAAAAAATCTACTCTACTTCTAAATTATAAAAATATATATTATGTCTACATTTGAACCCAAAACCTTCAATTTAAGAGTGTGGGCTAGTCGCACGTTGGCTTTAATTTTGCTTGATGTTAATAGTTTATCAAACACGAGCTTTAAATTAGAACTTTGATTATTATATATAATATTAAATTTAATGTGTATATCGGTTTGCATGATGTATTTTTAAGTTTTGCCAAATTAATCACCAATCTTCGATAATTTGCACAAAAGCCCTTACTCCACTTTTCGTATTTGTTTCTTTCTTTTGTACCCAGCCGTGATGAGTTTTGACATTTTTATATTATAATGTTTACAAAATATTTATATATAATAAATGAACAAAGAATACTAGGACCAATTGTTTTAATAGATATTATTTCTACAAGTTCATCTAACTAATATTTATATAATTATATGTTTACAAAATATTTATATATAATAAATTAATAAAAAATACTTGGAATAGTTTTCTAATAGATATTATTTCTACAAGCTAATCTAACTTTAACATTTTTGTTATTTAGTTAATAGACTAATTGTGATTGTATTGAGGTGCGATTCCACTGTCATCTTTTTTCAAAATCACTGGTTGAATAATTGTAGGATTAGGAGGATGATACATGAGTAAAAACGATGAGTCGGTCCAATAGGATTGGCCACCATCAATTGTCGGTTGATAACAAGACAACAATAAATTTTAGAAATAATAGAACTTTTAACAAAAGATCAAATTCTTGGAATATGAAAACATTCACTCTATTACAAAAGAACCCCGCTGCAACGGGGTTCAAATCCTGGTTATAAATTACACAATTACTTCAAGAATATACCAATATAATATTTTTATTCATAAATACAGTATTATATATACATATATAAATTTTATCATTATTTTCTCATAACTTAAAAAATTAAATAAATAAATATCTAACAAAACCACCCAACCAATAGTTAAATCATTTAATAGAACTGTCGAACCATAAATTGTTAGAAAATGGATGAAACAACACATACTTTTATTTGATATCAAATGACCGCACATTACATTGACTCTAAACCTTCTATTTATTCTAAATCGATACCACTCCTAACCTAGTTCAAACTCTATTATATAAGCAAAACATAATAAACTAAATCATTGTCTAATATAAACTCCACCAAACAATGAATAAAACTAATATTTATACTTATCAAGGCTAACGTCAAAAACTAACTTGTTAACTGCTCCCCCGCCCTAAAACACACGACAGACCGTTGGCGTTACTGGGTCGCGCCCAACTAGGTTTGTCGGACCAATCCAATTTTCATATTATTGCGGTAAAAATAAAAAGAAAGAAAGTGTGGCGTGATGCAACTCTACCAACCGACCGCCACTAAATTCTTGAAGCCGTATAAACTCACAATTAAAACCACTATATATCATGGTAGACCCTTCCTATATTGGTACCCCTTTATTATCTATATACATATATATGTATATATCATGTTGCACACACGCAATTGATGCATCTTTGAATTTATGTGACCCTATGTCTCTAAACCACCCCATTAGCTACATTTCCTTATGCACTTGTGCATAATCACGTCCCATCTAAAGACACTGAATACACGTAGGCTCAGGTGACATTAAGAAGATTCTAATAACAACAATTATCAAATACGTCTACAGTAGAGTTTTTGGTCTTATAATTTGATCACTGAACTTTTTGTCTTTACAAATTCAGTCCACCTTGCACTAGAAATATTATTTTTCTAAAAGTAACTACCTCTACATCATTCTAGCACCTCTTATCGCTTAACCTATCTTTTCTTTGATTGTCGTTTTCTCTCTGGTAATATCTTTTCTTCGTCGAATTGAAACTTCTTGTATCTATTTTGGTTACCTTCCTTTCAATCTATAGAGCCATCAACATTTAATTACAATTAAGATTGCTAAACTTTAGAACATAAGCAACTTATTGAAGTTCTGCTCGACCACCGTACAAATTACTAAATAGTAGAAAGCATCTAACCAACTTGTTACTTGCTAGACATCTTTTTTTAGACCGGCCCACCTCCAAATCAACTTGTTTTTTATATACGTAATCTAGTATCTTATACTTTCTTTATTGTAATATACAAATAGTAACTTTGTTGTATTCAAGGAGTGATACTAATAAAAAAAGGTCTTAAGTTTGTCACCTCACGTATCTTCAAAAAGTTTTTATCGCCAACTTCCTGACAAATAAGGTTGCACTTGATGCTTGACTTAGCCCCTATCTTACGTAGGACCAAGAAGGGGTCATATCACTTATCACAATCTGATCTACGTAATTTTAGCTTACACTTTATGTAAACGACTGTTCTAATAGCTTAAACTCATGACTTCAATGTTACAAAACAACAACGTCACTCATCGCTCGAAAAGCAGTCGTCCAACTTGTTAAAAATAAGTTTAAATTAAGTTTAATTATGTAGTGCTTGACGATTAACACACTCCCAAATTATTAACATGATTGCCAAGAAAGTTCCCACAAACTTCATAACACAATTATTAATAGTAGTATACATGAACTTTAACCATATCGTCTAATCAAACTGTTTGCACAAATTTGAACTCATTAACTCAATTTATCATTTTATAACGCTCATATACATATAATTTATATATTAGAACTAGAATTAGTGGTTTGATGCGCACGATGCGACATGTGTCACAGAGTTTCACTTGAAAACGTAATCTAACCCAACCTAACGTAAACATTAACTATACTTGGGTATTATTATTATTATTATTATTATTATTATTATTATTACTATTATTATTATTATTATTATTACTATTATTATTATTTTTTATTATTATTATTGTTATTATTATTATTATTACTATTATTATTACTATTCTTATTACTATTCTTATTACTATTGTTATTATTGTAACATCTGCCCATTTTGAAAAGTAGAAACCCAAACCCGAATTTATTTGTGTCAATTTTTGAAAAAATCAAATACGTTAGTTAGAAATTTAATTTATTTTAATCCTTCAAAAATAATAATAATACTATTTATTCAACTTCCATTTATTAAATTAATTCATGGTAATTTCATGATTTATAGAATAAAATTTTATAAAATTCATGAAGTTTATTTTTCATTTATTAATATTTATAAGATTTTAAATATTCAATTAAAATAAATAATCAAATTAAAAGTTCTTATTAGATTTATAAAGTCTACAAAGATTTAATAGAAAAGAAGTTGTTAAATTAAATTTAAAGTTTTAATAAATTTAAAGTTTAAATTGTAAGTATTTTTTTATTTATTTAAATTATTTAATTTTATATTTATTTCAAATTCCAATCATAACTCCCTTTTAAAAGGCTTATAAATCATCATTAACACCATTCATAACCTCCTCCTAACCTCAAGTATAAAAGCAAGTCTTAGGCCTAACTTTTCATTTGCTCATTCTTTAAAAATTTCACTCTTGTATCTTTCTTTCATCCATTGGTTATGATCAATTTGAAGAATTTTATTTTATAAAAATTTCAAGAATTATTAATACTAAGGTAATCTTTTATTGCTTTTATATTATACATTTCAATCATCCTAACATCCAATTGTTCTCATGACTTTATGTTCTTACTATTGTTGTTTCTTCTACCAAATCTCTTTTTATTTAATCATTATCATTTGATCATTAATATTTTAATAATCACTAACCTTATAACAATCACTAACATTCCAAAATTAAGCTAACAACACACTAACATAAACAAAGAATCCCGTTTGCATATGGACGGCTATGCCGCCGCATTAGGTTGTTCCACAAGATTATTGTTCTAAATGATGGCTATGCCAAAGTCTTAAAATATTTTATTAACTCAAATAAAGACTAATATACCATATA
The DNA here is from genome assembly GCA_018326385.1 of Flaveria bidentis. Lineage (NCBI taxonomy): Eukaryota > Viridiplantae > Streptophyta > Magnoliopsida > Asterales > Asteraceae > Flaveria > Flaveria bidentis. Next base: position 834 of record BJCM01214718.1, on the reverse strand, counting down.
TTGACATAATAAAATGTTCTAACCCTTTTTTACCAAATGAAAGTTGTTCGGGAGACTTTAAACTAGTCAAATATAATTTTTTTATAATTTTATGAAACCATTTTCTATTTTTAAAACCTATTCAAACACATACCAAACATTTTGTCCAGAATCTAAAATTGATGCAATAATCCTTATTCAATCTACCTTTCGCTTTTTAGCATTCTCTAAACGTCCTAACTTCTTGTAATGAATTCCAACCTAAGGTTATTATTTTTTTTATCATTTAGGACATCTGTCACACCCTGACTAACGGCGGAATCATCGGGGCGGACGAATGGGAGACGATTGTTTATAGCACATGGAACTAATAAGTTATAATAATATTACACATTTTTTAACATTACAAGACAATTAAATAAATACAACACAAACAAGATATACACAACAACATAAGACTTTCCAATTATTCTAGGTCCAAGTCCTATATGAGCATAAGAAGATCTTCAAGTAGTAAACCTGAAACATGTTAAAAATAAATGGTCAACTATAAAGTTGATGAGTTCCCATGGTTTAAACATACATATATATAAAAAAAGTTTACAAGTAGCAATTCATGTCAATGGTCACGAGTTAGCAAGCTTATAGAACACATATAGTTACAACCAAACCTTGAATTGATTACAAGTATATAAGATTGGCTAAGTGTACTTGGTTCCCATGATGAACAAGCATACGTCATCAGGAGTCGACAATACATCGACTTTAGCACCAAATAGGCTTGTCAGGCCCAAAGATCTAAGACGTCTCCAGGCTAGCAATAGTTAATGATTGTAAACAAAATATGTATCTCAT
>BJCM01214709.1:0-13781 GCA_018326385.1 Flaveria bidentis | reverse complement strand
GTTTGAATTTTAAACCACCAATGAGGTCTAATCATCTATTGTGTTGAATCTACTGACACATCATATAATGGTCTAGCAACCTCTAGGTCTACTTTCTCTATGTTACCTCAGTAGCATACTAGTTTTACTATCATTTTTCCTTTTATTTTGCTTAGACTTCTCAGACTTATACTTTGAATTTTGCATCTTAATCATTTAAAATATTTTAAAGTCCCAAACAATCTGTTCCCTGTGTACTATCATTTTCCGTAAACGTTGAATCAGAATCACAGATTTGATTTCATTCCTTTTAGCTAAGCTGTCCTCATCCCTTATTTTTTTAAGTAATTAAATAAAGCAACTAATTTAATACTAAACTAACCTATTCTCCCCCTAAAATTCTAAAACCAAAAATATTTTTGTGTTTTTGGATTTTAATAAACTAGAAAATAAAATAAAATAAGAGAAAATTAACTATACTAGTCGGACTATGAACTTTCCTCTTCTGGAATCACTTCACATTTCTTTTTCACGCCATTGACCTCTAACAGATATAAAAACCTCGGTTTATCAAATGCTTTTGTGTAGAGATCGGCGCGTTGAAAGTTAGTATTAATATTAACCACATCGATTAAGTGTTTTTCAAAACAATCAGTATAAAGTGATATTTAATACCGATGTGTTTAGTTTTAGGATGTTGGACCAGATTTTTTGTTATGGCTATAGCAGTAGAGTTATCAACATAGATAGGAGTGTTAGAAAATTGCAAACCGTAGTCGCGCATTTGCTGTTGAATCCAAATGATTTGTGAACAACAACTAGCAGCAGCAACATATTCAGCTTCACATGTTGACAGAGCAACAGAGGTCTGCTTCTTACACTGCCAGGTGACTAACTGTTTACCAAAGAACTGACATCCTGCTAATGTTGACTTGTAGTTCATTTTGCAACCGCCATAATCCAAGTCACTATACGTTGTAAGCTCAAAGTCATCGTCATGAGGATAACACAACCCTAGTGTTGGAGTACCCTTCAAATAGCGAAAAATCCTTTTGACGCCTATGAGATGGTTGACTTTTGGTTTCGCCTGATATCTGGAACAAAGACACGTCGCGTACATGATATCTGGTCGTGAGGCTGTGAGGTACATGAGAGATCTGATCATTCCTCTATAGATTATAGCATCAACCAGATCACCATTTTTGTTGGGTGCCACATCATGGTTCGTGGCAAGTGGAGTTCCAGCAGCTGAAGCATTCTCCATGTCAAACCGACTGAGGATGTCCCCTACATATTTAGTCTGATGCAAGAAGATTCCTTTTGGTGTCTGATCCACCTGTAATCCTAGGAAGAACTTCATCTCCCTATTTGCACTCATCTCAAATTCTACTTTCATGACAGATTCAAATTATTTACATAACTCTTCATTTTTGGAACCGAAGATTATGTCATCAACATAAATCTGTACCAGCAGTAAGTCGCCATATTTTTCTTTTACGAACAATGTACAATCAATGACTCCTCTGTGAAAACCATGTTTCACCAGGTGAGTTGAGAGTTTCTCATACCATGCTCTAGGGGCTTGATGGAGCCCGTAGAGAGCCTTATCCAGCTTGTAAACTCTGTCCCGATAATAAGGATCCTCAAATCCTTCGGGTTGACTGACATACACTGTCTCACGGATTTCACCATGAAGGAATGCAGTTTTGACATATAGTTGATAAACTTTAATCTTCATGTAAGATGAATAGGCTAGGAAGATACAGATTGCTTCCATTCTAGCCACAGGTGCAAACACTTCATTGTAGTCAATGCCTTCGACTTGTCTAAAACCTTGAACTACAAGTCGAGCCTTGTTTCTGATTATGACCCCTTGGACATCTTTCTTGCACTTCAAAACCCATTTAGTGCCAATCACCTTAGCACCCTTTAGTCTATCCACCAGTGTCCATACTCCTAGCTTCTTGAATTGTAGGAGTTATTCTTGCATGGCACTAACCCATGCCACTTCGTTTAAGGCTTCACTTACATATTTTGGCTAAAATTGAGACACAAAACATCGATAAGCACCGTCGTGAAGATAGCCTTTTTCCGTGACTGAGTCATAATTAGCTGAGTATAGCTGATTTCGTGTCTGTACTCCCGATTGTACATCCCCTATGACTTTGTCCAGAGGATGATATACATTTATTCGTGATCCGGGAGTGGTGGGAACAACTACTTCCTGATCCAGATTTTGAATTCTCGGTTCAGTATCAGTAGCCATTGGAGTGTGAGGTTCTAAAGTGTCAGAGGCATCAACATTTGATGCTTGTGTACTTTCAGCAGTAGGAACATGTTCCTCCTGGTTCACCTGTTCCATCTCCACTTCTTCATCATCAGAGGAGGATTCACTTACATCAAGGCTCCCCCTAATGGACTAGAAGACTCAGCTGATATTGTCGAGTCTAGTGAAGGTGTGTTTAAGACATCGTACATCATTCTGGTCGATAACTCGTCACCAGGAAGGGAGAGAGGGATGTTGAAGGACTTAAAGAATCCATCATAGTCGAAGAAGAATGAGGGTCCTTTTCCAGCAGGGGTGGTGTATCTTTGAACATCAACATTGCACCAAACCTCTACCTAACCCATTGAGTTGTTATAAACTCTCTTATGTGGTATATTGTATCCAAGAAAGATCCCTTCTTCAGCCTTCTCACTTAAATTCCCAGGCTGAGTTTTCTTCAGCAACGTACATGGTGCACCAAATGGTTCGAGATACTCTAGATTAGATTTACGTTGCTGGAGTAACTTATAACATGTTTTACAATGATGTTTGACCACCAAGACTCGATTTACGGTGTAACATGCATTGGCAACTGCCTTGTTCTAAAATTGGATAGGCAGTTTCGAGTCGGCTAGCATCATTCTTGTTGTCACTATCAAGCTCCTGTTCTTTCATTCAGCAACTCAGTTCATTTATGGAGTGTAGGCAGATGTGAACTGGTGTACAATTCCTTTCTTTTTGCAGAACCCCTCCATCCACTGGTTCTTGAACTCTGTGCCGTTGTCTGATCGAATCTGTCTCACATTCAACTTGTAGAGTGATTCCAATGTAGTTACCAGCTATTTAAATAAGTCAAAGTCTCTGATTTGGATTTCAGAAATATCACCCAAGAGAATCTTGAGTAATCATCAGTGACTACATAACAGTACAAATCACCAGTGATGCTTTTGGTGCTGACAGGACCAAACAGATCCATGTGTAGAGGTTCGAGAGGCAGGTCAATGGAACTTACTTTCTTTGCCTTGTGAGACTTCTTGGTCTGTTTACATTTCTTACACGCTACACAAAAATCCGGAAGTTGAAAATTCTTGACATTTACTCCATTCACTAAATCATTCTGGATCAGATGATTCATATTCCCTGGATTCATGTGTCCCATTCTCCTATGCCAAGAGATTGAGTCCCTCTCTGTTGCCTTTGACAAGAAGCATTGAACTTTATGATCGGTTGTGAAGGCTTTTGATAGATCCAAGACATATAAGTCATTATATCTTGAAGATGACATTAAGATTTTTTCCTCCAGGATAATGTAATCCTTCTTCAATACATAGCACTTCTTGTTGCCAAAAACAACTTTGAATCCTTTGTCACAGATCTGGGAGACTAAAAGCAAGTTATTATGTAGTTGTTGAACGTAGTTGACCTTATCAAACTTGACTTTCTGGTTTCCCACTTCGCCTTGAGTGGTGATGTATACTCCTTTATTTCCAGCAAATGATACATGTCCCCCTTTAATTTGTTTGACATTGAAAAGGAGAGAAAGGTTCCCCATCATGTGCCTAGATGCCCCACTATCAACAATCCAGGTATTTGTGATAGCACTGTAACGGACACCCTGCACATTCAAAGGAAATGATCAGTTTAGGTTTGGGACCCAAGCCTTAACTGGCTTGGGTGACCCAGAGGAATCACACATCATAAATTCAACCCACTATCCACTTGAGGATGAGGGCATATCGTTCTTCTTATTGTTCTCATTATCAGACAATGGACTTGACTTTTCTTTCCATAAGCCAGTTTTATGTGAGGTCTGTTTGTGATAAACAGACGATTGGCTTACAGTTAAAACTTTAGGTTCATTAATTCTCTTTGGTGAAGTAATAGAACTCCTTTTCGAAGAACTTGGTTTTGTATCATAAAGTTCAATTTTCTTTCATGGAGTCTGATAATAAGGACAATTAGAAGAAATATGTCCTCTTTTTCTGCAACTGTAACATGATCGTCCTTCTACATGTTGAGGAAACTGTTTATGTGGGGTTGAGTGTGATACCGGTGCGACATGAATCTGGTTGGGTTTAGTCACTTCTCATTTAGATGTATCACCTTTATTAACAAAATTAATTGTTTGATGTTTTGAACATTTTAACATGCCCTTTGGTTGGACTTTGATGACTAACATGTATGTGGTTAACTGGTTTAGTCAGTTTGGGTTCTGAAATAGACTTTGGTGAACCTGACCTTACATTAACCTTTTAAATGTATCATCTAAGTTCTCAATGGGCATCTTGCCTTTTGATTTCAAGGTAGCCTCCTTCTGTTTAGTGACAGATTTCACCGATTTACCCATGGAATCAGGATCACTAACCAAAGGAGTGGACACCACATAAAAGGGTCTCATGTGGTGGTGGAACTCCTTTGTAGCCCAACCTTTCCCCATTATTTCGTTCTTTCACTAGGTGTTGAACTATGTGAGAAGAACTGGTCCAACTGTGCAGTTTTTGTTTTAATGAATTAACTTTGACTTCTAAAACTTCTTTTTCTTTCTTTGTTTCCTCCAATGAATTTAAATAAAATTTTATATCATTGGCTTGATTGAAAGCAACAGCTTCGGTTTTCCTTAGTTGTTTACCCAAAAGTTCTATGTTTTCTTTGTAACTGCACTCATTTTGTTTTAAAATCCGATTAGCTTCAGTGCACAATTATAAATCATTTACTAAGTTATCATTGTGGTCTAATAACCTATAAAATTTCAAATCAATGCTTTCTCTTATTTTGTTACATTCAATACAAGCATGATTTTCAAAAAGTTGGTCTTTTGTACTTACCTGTGAAGAATCAATTGAATCAGCCATCAATGCAGAGTTAGACTCTTCAGATGCTAGAGATTCTGAACATGTCGTTCTGAGTTCTTCTTTAATCAGGTAATGGACCATATTCATAGCTTCTTCGTTATCTGACATTAATTGTTCAACTATGATTTCACCTTCACTCGTAGAGCCATCATCCAATCCCTCAACACAGGCAATATTTGTTTCACCCAGAGACACAAAACTGAAGGTCCAATCCTGCCCTTCGTCACCTTGAGCAGTCAAGGCCTTTGTCTTTTTGCTTGAAGAGGTAGATCCACTCCTGTCTTTGTCTTGACGGTTGAAGGTGGAAAACGGATTTCCATTTCATGTTTTCTTGGGCTTTACACATTCACGTTTAAAATGCGCCTTTTCACCACAATTAAAGCAAGTGACTTTGGTTTTGTCAAAGCCAAACGTTGTGTCCTTTGTGGCTACTAAATTCTATCCCGTCTTCTTAGCGAACTTTTTGGCTCGTCTAACTGCACTTTCCAGAGCCCATATGATATCCATCCTTTCCAGCTCATTCTCGTCAACCTGCTCGTAGTCTTCATCTGCAAGATGACAATTTCCGATCTTCCCAGCAACTAGACCATCATACAATTGTACCACTGCTGCTAGAAGATCCATATGCTCCTTTGCAACCTCCACTGTTATATTACCGAGATTCTTGGTCTTCAACTTCGTAGTATTGGCTACAGGCACTATGTATTGAGTCGATGATGACCCATACATTTCTGGTCGTGAAGCAGTGGTTTGGGAAGGAGCTGTTGAACTAGACACAAAGGCAGTTTGAAGTGGTGCTCCCGAACTGGTTGGAGTGGGAGATGAGTTATAAAGTGAAGGATTCTGGTTGTAGGATCCTTTCTGTGACATGTACTTCATTCTCAGTTCCTCATCTCTTAACTTCAGTATGTAATCATTTATGTCTCACTTAGCAAGAATATTGTTCTGTCTCAGATTAGACACAAATGAGTCCCATTTCTCCGGTAAACCATCTGCAAAACTTGACACTTTATCTTCCATAGACGTTTTTACCCCATGAGTTTGCAGCTCACTCATCAGATGGTAGAATCTGTCAATAATATTGTCCAAGCTTTCTTTCCCTATTGATGAGAAGTTATCAAACTCCTACTTGAGAGCCTTTTCCTTTAAGGCCTTTAACGTTGCATTCCCATCATATCTCTTTTCCAATGCTTCCTATAACTTTTTCTCCTGTTTGTTCTCAGAGAACTGATGAAAGATATCTTTCGGTATCGATTGAGTCAACAGGGCATACACCTTCTTTTCAGCATTGCACTTAGCTTTTTGGCTGTCAGTCATGCCTCCCAAGGTTAGCTTAACACCATCAGCACCAACTGGCATACTATAACCTGTCTCAATGGATTCCCAAAGATTGGGATAAACTCCATTTAGATAGATTTCGAACCCTTGTTTCCATTGTGGGTAATCATCTAACGTTATAAGCATAGGTGGTTTATTGTGATTCCCAATTTCATTTTCCAGAAGCAGAAGGTTCTAGATGCGAGAGTCCATTCCGGCAGTAAAGGCAGTGAATTGATCTTCCATTTCTATAAACTTTGAACTTTAGAACAAGACTTGTTCACTAATGCGAATGGACAAATGTGAATGAGTCAATCGTGCGATTGGGCAAATGCGGATGAGTCAATCGTGTGATTGGACAAATGCGGATGAGTCAATGCGGATGACTCAGTCGTGTGATTGGACAAATGCGGATGACTCAATCGTGCGATTGGATAAATGCGGATGACCAATGTGAATGACTCAAAGGTGCGATTGGACAATGCGGATGACCAATGTGAATGGTTCAGTTGTGCGATTGGACAATGCGGATGGCTCAGTCGGGCGATTGAACAATGCGGATGGCCAATGAGGATGGCTCAGTCGTACGAATGAGCTATTCATGCGACAGAAGGTTGTTGTGTTTGAAAATTTTTGAAATTTGACACTTTGACACGAATTACAATTTGCCTAGAAACCCTAATTTTGCCGTCTGATGAAAAACTTCAAATTTAATGCCCGTAAACATCAGAAAACACTCGTGGACCCAAAAAGATGATTTTTTGAGTTAAAATGTGAGGTTTGACACAATTCTAATTGAATCAAACATAAAATCCGGAGCCAAAGCTCTGATACCACTTGTCAGGACCGTGTACGTACAGATACTAACTCATTCTGCGTTTATACCAAATCAAATAGTGTAGAATCCTTTTTGATTGGCGATCCAATCAGTGAGAACAATTACTCGATCAATATAAGACTAAAACTAAACATTATGAACCAGTAGAAATCGATCAGGATCGATCTATGAAGTTGGACAGGCTTCCTTGGACGTTCTAGACGGCTAGGGTTCGTAAGAGTATCAAATGTTTCTCCAGTGTTTCGTTTTTCCACGAATTAAGTGGTATTTATAGGTTATGGGTTTCCAATCATACGACTGAACCATTAGCATGGTTCAGTCATGCGACTGAATCATGCGATTGATCCATACGCACGACTAAAGGTTCAGTCGTGCGACTGAGTCAATCTTATGCATCAATCGTGCGACTGATCCAGTCTCCTTGTTCAGTCGTGCGACTGGTTTATTAGCATGATATATTCATGTGTGTGGTCCATAAGCATGGTCCATTCGCATGAAGACTCATACGACTAAGTTTGAACACATTTCTTAATCATTATTGACTAAGAACTATGCACAATAGCCTCAAACCTATATAAAAAGTTTATTATACTTTAACACACAATAATACTATGAAACATTAAACATTATAAACATCAATCACATGTTAATATTTCATTTAACCCATTCATTACATATGTGTAAGACATGAAAGACTTTTACATTAAGCACATAAACTAGGGACATATGTATCAACAGGTTTACGTCGTTAGAGCAGTTCATAACATGTTTTCCCATGTCGTTTGACCACTAAGACTCGATTGAGTGTGTAACAAGCATTAGCCACTGCCTCATTCTAGAATTGAATAGGCAGTTTCGAGTCGACTAGCATTGTCCTGGCAGTCTCTATCAAGCTTCGATTTTTCCTTTCAGCAACGCCATTCATCTGTGGAGTGTAGACAGAGGAAAATTGGTGTACAATTCCTCTCTCTCTACAGTATGCCTCCATCCATTGATTCTTGAACTCAATGTCGTTGTCTGATCAAATTTGCCTTACTTTTAGCTTGTAGAGTGATTCGAAAGTAGTAACTAGATGTTTGAATGATTTAAAGGTTTCTGATTTGGCTTTCAGAAACATCACCGAAGAGTACCTTGAGTAATCATCCATTACTACAAAGCAATACTATCACTAGCAATGCTCTTTGTACTGATAGGGCCAAACAGATCCATGTGTAGAAGCTCAAGAGGAAGATCAATGGAATGAACTTTCTTTGCCTTGTGAGCCTTCTTGATATGTTTCCCTTTCTTACATGCTACACAAAAATCAGGAAGTTGGAAGTTTTTGACGGTTACTACATTCACTAAATCATTCGATACCAAATGATTCATCTTTCTTGGATTAATGGTCCCATACTTCTATGCCAGGAGATTGAATCCCTCTCAGTTGCCTTTGACAAGAAGCATTGAACCATGTGATTAGTTGTGGATGCTCTTGATAGATCCAAGACATACAAGTCTTATATCTTGAAGATGACATAAGAACCTCGTCCTCCTCAATCACATAGTCTTTCTTCAACATGTAGCACTTCTTGTTATCAAATACAACTTTAAATCCTTTATCACATATCTGGGAGACTGAAAGTAAGTTGTTCTATAGTTGTTGAATGTAATTGACCTTGTCAAACTTAACTTTCTCGTTTCCCACTTCGCTTTGAGCGGTGATGTAGCCTCCTTTATTCCCAGCAAATGAAACATGTCCCCTTTTAATTTGTCTGACGTTGAAAAGGAGAGACGAATTCCCTGTCATGTGCCTGCACGCCCCACTATCAATAATCCAGGTATTAGTTATAGCGTTGTAGCGGACACCCTGCACATTCCAAGAACTTATTAGTTCAGATTTGGGACCCAAGCCTTAACTGGCTTGGGTGACCTGGAGGAATCACACATCATAAACTCAACCCATTGTCCTGTAGAGGATGAGGGCATATCTTTCTTCTTAATCTCCTCACTATCCGACACTATACTTGATTTTTCTTTCCATAAGCCAGTTTTGTGTAAGGCATGTTTGTGATAAACAGACGACTGGCTTATTGTTTGAACTTTAGGTTCACTCATACTCCTAGATGAAGTATTAGATCTTGATTTAGAAAAACTTCGTTTTGTATCAAAAAGTTCAATTTTCTTTTTGGGCATGTGATAATAAGGACAATTAGGAGAAATATGCCCTTGTTATCCATAATTGTAGCAAGATCTCCCTTCTACAAATTGAGGAAAATATTTGTGTGGGTTTGAGTTTTGTAAAGGTGTGACCTTTGTCTGGTTGGGTTTTGTCACTTCCCTTTTTGATGTTTCAGTCTTATTAATAAAATTAATTGTATTAAAGTTTTGAACATCTTTAACTTGCACTTTATTTGGACTTTGATGATCAATACGTTTATGGTTAACTGATTTAGTCAATTTTGGTTCCGAAGTAGACGTTTGTGACCTTGACCTTACATTAACCTTTTTGATTTCATCATCAAAATTATCAACTGGTATTTTACCTTTAGGTTTCAAAGTAGCCTCCTTCTGTCTAGTGATCTTCTGTATAGGTTTAACTGTGGAATCGGGATCACTAACTAGAGGAGTAGACACCACATGATCTTTAACTGGGTTGTCATTGATAGGTCTACATTTTGTATTTAAAGGATTTCATGTGGTGGTGCAACTACTTTGTACCCCAAACCTTCCCTATTGTTTTGTTCTTTCAGTAACTTTTTGAACTATGTGAGAAGAACTAGCCCAACTATGCTGTTTTTGTTTTAAAGAATTACCTCGATTTCCAAAACTGCTTTTTTCCTTTTTGGTCTCTTCTAAGGAATTCAAATAAAAATTTATATCATTTGATTGATTTAAGGCAACAAACTTGGATTCCCTTAGTTGTTTCCCCACAAGTTCTATCTTTTCTTTAAAACTGCACTCATTTTGTTTTAATATATGATTAGTTTCAGTGCAGAGTTGTAAATCATTTACTAAGTTATCATTGTGTTCTAATAACCTAGCAAGTTTCAGATTAATGCTTTCTCTAAATTTATCACATTCATGACAAGCATGTTTATCAAATAACTGGTCTAGAGAACTTAACTGTGATGAATCGGTTGAATCAGCCATCAAAGTAGAATTAGATCCTTTGTTGGCTGGAGATTCTGAACTTGTTGCTCTAAGCCCTTCTTCAACTAGGTGATTAACCACGTTCGCAGCTTCTACAATATCCAACATCGATTGCTCAGCTGCACTCTCACCTTCACTAGCAGACTCATCATCTACTACTTCGACAAAGACAATATTTGATTCTCTAAGAGAAACAAACCGGAAGGACCAGTCTTGTCCTTCATCACCTTGAGCAATAAGAGCCTTTGTCTCTTTGCTTGAAGAGGCCATTCCAATCACGTCCTTGTCTTGACAGTTGAATGTGGGAAATGGGTTTCCATTTCTAGTTTTCTTGGGCTTAACACATTAAAGTTTAAAGTGCCCCTTCTCACCACAGTTAAAGCATGTTACTTTGGTTTTGTCAAAACCAAACGTCGTGTCCTTGGTGGCTATTAGATTCTGCCCCATCTTCTTGACAAACTTTTTAGCTCTTCTGACTGCACTTGCCAAGGCCTACATGATGTCCATTCTCTCTAGCTCATTCTCATCAACTTGCTCATAATCTTCATCTGCAAGATGTCAATTTCCAATCTTCCCGGCAACTAAACCGTCATAGGATTGGACAACAACTGCTAGAAGATCCATGTGCTCCTTTGCAACTTCCACTGTGATATTACCGAGATTCTCGGTCTTCAACTTTGTAATATTGGCTTTAGACACTATATATTGGGTAGTAGATAACCTTGACGTTTCTGGTCCTGAAGCAGTGGATTGGGAAGAAGCAAATGAACTAGACACAAAATTTGTTTGTAGAGGTGCTCTTGAAACAGCTGGAGACGAAACTAAGTTGTAGAGTGAAGGATTCTGAACGTAGCATCCTTTCTTTGACTTGTACTTCATTCTTAGTTCTTCCTCCCTAAGCTTCAAGATGAAGTCATTTATGTCCAACGTTGCAAGAATGTCATTCTGTCTGAGGTTGGACACAAATGAATCCCATTTATCAGGCAACCCATCAGCAAAACTTGAAACTTTATCTTCCATTGATGTGGTTACACCATGAGTGTGCAACTCACTCATGAGATGATAGAATCTGTAAATTATGTCATGCAGGCTCTCATTCCCTATTGAGGAGAAATTATCAAACTCCTTCTTAAGAGCCTTAGCCTTCAGCGCCTTTAACATTGCATTGCCATCATATCTCTTCTCTAAAGCCTCCTATAGTTTTTTGGCCTGTTTGTTCTGAGAAAACTGATGAAAGATGTCTTTCGGTATTGACTGAGTCAACAAGGCATATAATTTCTTCTCAGCATTGAAGAGTATCTTTTGGGCTTCATTCATTCCTCCCAAGGTTAACTTGACTCCATTAGCACTGACTGGTACCGTGTAACCAGTCTCTATGGATGTCCAAAGATTGGGATCAACTCCATTTAGATAGATCTCGAACTAATGTTTCCATTAAGGATAATCATCTTATGTTATAATCTTCGGTGGTTTATTGTGATTTCCTATCTCAGTTTCCAGAAGCAGAAGGTTCTGGATGCGTGAGTCCTTCCTGGCAATAAACGCAGCAAACTGATCTTCCATTTTTATAAACTTGGTACTTGGAGAACAGGACACTTTCAATCGTACGAATGAACTATGAGTATGGTTCACTCGTGCGAATAAATTCAATCGTGCGATTGGATTCAATCGTGCATATGAACAAGACGATTGGACTCAAACGACTAGAGTTGTTCAGTCGTGCGAATGACAAATGCGACTGAGTTCAGTCCTGCGAATGGAGTGTACGAATGAGTTCAATCGTACGAATGAGCTAGTCGTGTGACTGAAGACTATTGTTTTGGCAAAATCAAAGATTTTGACACTTTGACACAAAAACGTGATTTTCCCAGAAACCCTAATCTGTCGTATAGTGAAAAATCGAAACTTTAATGCCAGAAAACATCAAAAACACTTTTTGACTCAAAAGGATAACTCTTTTGAATGAAAACATTAAGTTTAACACCAAAACTAATCTAATCAAATGCAAAATCAAGAGCTAAAGCTCTGATACCACTTGTCAGGACCGTGTACGTACGGAATACCAACTAATAATGCGTGAAACTAGATCAAATAGTGCAGAATCCTATTTGATTGGCGATCCAATTAGTGAGAACATTAACCTGATCAATATAAGAATAAACTAAACATTAAGAATGAGTAGGAATCAATCAAGAACGGACTTTGAAGTTGGAATGGCTTTCTTTGATGTTCTGGACGGCTAGGGTTCGCGTATTTCGAAGTGTTATCGAATTGTTCTTAATTGTTATCAAATTCTTATGTTTTTCCATGAATTAAGTGGTATTTATAGGTTTGTAGTTTCCATTCGTACGACTGAACCATTAGCATGGTTCATTCGTGCGACTGAATCATGTGATTGAGTCATACACACGACTGAAGGTTCAGTCGTGCGACTGAGTCAATCTTATGTCTGAATCATACGACTGATCCAGTCTCTTGGTTCAGTCGTGCAACTGGTCCATAAGCATGATGTATTCATGTGTATGGTCCATTAGCATGAAGACTCATCCGACTAGGTTGAACAAATTTCTCAATCATTATTGACTAAAAACTATGTACTATAAGTTCAAACCTATATAATAAGTGCATACATATGAATATACTCAACACAATAATATGAAATAAATAGACATTAATAAGCATCAACCACATATTATATATCTCTGAATAAATTCATTACATATGTGTAAGACATGAAAGACTTTTACATTAAAGCTGATAAACTAGGAACATGATGTATCTTCACACATAGGTTTAAGAAAAACACTATGCAGTCAAAGTTATAAGAATAAAGAGAATCAATCGAACAAAGCTGATCCATCACTGCCTCCACCGTCCAAGGCTTCTGTAATATCTGCCCATTTTGGAAAATAGAAATCCAAACCCAAATCCATTTGGGTAAATTTTTGAAAAAATCAAATACGTTAGTTAGAAATTTAATTTATTTTAATCTTTCAAAAACAATAATAATACTATTTATTCAACTTCTATTTATTAAATTAATTCATAGTAATTCATGATTTATAGAATAAATTTATTTAAATTCATGAAGTTTATTTGTCATTTATGAGTTTTAATTATAAAACTAAAATGAAGGATTAAAATACAAGATCATTATTTTTACAAATATGTAAGGTCTATAAAATGTTATTAATATTTATAAGATTTTAAATATTCAATTTAAATAAATAATCAAATTAAAAATTCTTATTAGATTTATAAAGTCTACAAAGATTTAATAGAAAAGAAGTTATTAAATTAAAATTAACTTTTTAATAAATTTAAAGTTTAAATTGTAAGTATTCTTTTATTTATTTAAATTATTTAATTTTATATTTATTTCAAAATCCAATCATAACCC
>BJCM01214691.1:0-10167 GCA_018326385.1 Flaveria bidentis | reverse complement strand
ATAATGACATAATTGAACCAAAAGATATGCATGGGGGTTCAATAGAGGTCTTTAAAGAAGAGGTTTGGGCTGCAGCATCTTCCTTGATCTTCCAGTCCACCCTTTGGTTGATCTTGGAGGATGAGCTTGTTGAAGCTTACCGCATGGCCATCTTCCGAAGCTTCTTTCTTTTCGGAAGAGACCTTCACCACCTTTTCTTCCGAAGTAGTCTTCGTCTGGGATGGTTTCAAGGGAGTTTTCTTGTTCTTCCAAACCTTAGTAGCTTTTGCTTCCGAAGCCATTTTCCCTTCAGAAGAAAGAGTTTCCTTTGAAAGCAACCTTGCGTCCGAAACTAGCTGTCCCTTCTTTATCACTTGAACCGTTTGAAAAGGTCCAAATGTGAAACCTTCCCTGACTCCTTCTTTTCTAACATTATTTGCATAATGTGTGCTTGCAGGGTTGTAGTAACAATCTTTAGCCATGTGATTTTGCATACCACACATGATGCATGCAATGTTAGTCTTTTATGAATATGAGGGTTGTTGTTTCTTGTGTTTTTTTTCTTCATTAGCAACTTTTCCCTTCAACTTCTAATCCTTTGGTAGGACAAGAGTGCTGGTATTACACTCCTTTCCTGAATCAGAAGTACCTAACACTTGAAATCCAGCTAAGATAAAGACACCTTTCTGCT
The DNA here is from genome assembly GCA_018326385.1 of Flaveria bidentis. Classification (NCBI taxonomy): domain Eukaryota; kingdom Viridiplantae; phylum Streptophyta; class Magnoliopsida; order Asterales; family Asteraceae; genus Flaveria; species Flaveria bidentis. The sequence goes on along the minus strand of BJCM01214691.1, from coordinate 9,497 downwards.
TTGGTTCAATCTTCAACTTGGGCTAAGCCACCTTCTTGGCAGTTCTTCTAGCATCTTTAGGTCTGCTTCTTTTGACCTTAGTGGTTAGGATTTGATCTTCACAAGAGGAGATGGGTACATCTACCTGTTTCTTCCCTGTGGTGGTCACTATTGTTGCTTCATCCTTCAACTCTAGTGAGGAAGGGTCAACAGTTGGAACCTCTTGCTCCTCAGTACCACATCTAGGCTGTCTAATAGACTCATAGGAGTATGGTGGAGCAATTTCATTGGTTCCCAGCCCTCCTTTGTTCTGATAACAGAGTTTGGAATGGGAGGATGATGCAAGAATAGCTTGGAATTTCTGCTCAGAAATTGCATGCTTCCTGGCCTGAGCCTTAGCAGTGATAAGCTGGGCTTGAGCCTCAGACAATTTGGATATCAGATCCTTGATTTGAGTCTTGTAGTTAGTGTGTTCATGTTTTAAAAGAGACACAATTTTCTCTAACTCCTCAATTTGCTTTTGATAGTCAGATTAAGCTACTTTAAAATCAGATTTTAAAATGTTTAAAGACTCAATATCAAATCCGATTTCCATATTGTAATCCTGATAAAGTTTAACTTTAGCTATACAGGCTGGAGTGCAGAGATGTTCATATACTTGGGCATCGTCTGTTCCGGCAATAAGAGCTTAACCAGGGGTCACATCCTGTACCATGAAGCTCCAGTCAACTTCTTGAGCCATTGCAGCTGTTTCAGTTGACTTTTCAGCAGGCTTTGAGGTTGAGGGATGTGTGGAGGCCTGTGGGGTTACCGGATTGGTCGTAGGAGCCTTGCATTCCCTTGCAAAGTGAACCAGTTGGTTACAGTTGTAACACTTTGCCTTGGTCTTGTCAAACCCAAACTTGTTGGTAGTTGTGTTTTGAGGGAAATGCCTTCTAGTTCTCTTAAAGAACTTCTTCAGTCTATAAGTTAAAAGAGGCATCTGTTCGACAATGTCCACGTACTCTACATCGTCTGGACTAAAACACTCAAGATCATCAAATGTGACATCCGTCACCTCAAGGTCCGTCAATTAACGTGGTTTCTGTTAACTATTCCTTGAACGCTCATTCCTCATCCGTATAAACTATTCGTTTGGATATTATACTTGTTTTATCATCTTTATGTTTGTGCTCTGATCGTAAACGTATTCCATGTTTAAAACTTTTACAATTTTTATCATCATTATCATTAAATATGCCATTTTGTACAATATTATTGTCATTAATAAAACCATTTTTAAGATACCAATAACATTAATTAGATCTTTATTATTAATATAATTAGCCTAATTAAGCCGTTTTCAACCGAAAAAAATTTGGGAATTCGGGGATTTAAGTGCAGGGACTAAATGTGCCATTTTCCAAACTTGGGCTGGTTATATAAACCCCATTTCCAGCCCTAGCCCCCATTCTTCATCTTCTTCTTCTTCATCCTCTTCTTCACTTTTCATCTTCTTCCTTGCACCAAAACCGCCCTGTTTGGTCACGTTTTCATGACTAGACTTCGACTACAACCGAGTCCACTCCATTCTTGCAGGTAGACGACTTTGGTCATCCCTTTTCTTACTATTTCACTGCTATCCATTTAGGGTTTCGGGTGTTCGGGTCCAACCCGAACACATGAGGTCGTGTGGGTGCGTGTGATGAATTTCTAAGTGTTCTTCTTGTTTGAGTGTGTTTGTAGTGTGTTTCTTGAAGTCCTTGTGGTGTAAAACTCGTGCACGGAGTAGCCGAAGGCTGCTCTGCACTTCTGGAGTCGCGAATCTACCATTCTGGCAACTGGGTCTGTCATGCGACTGAGCCGTCCGACTGGGTAAGTTGTGCGACTGTGTCATTTGGGCGACTGAGTTGTGCGACTGGGTATGTCGTGCAACTGAGTCGTGTGATCGAATGAATGCGTGCGATTGAGTCAATGCGGATGAATGTTATGTGCGATTGAGTCATGCGAACGAATGGATGTGTGCGATTGTGTATGTATCGCAAGACTGAAGGCCAATCGTACGAATGAAGGTTCAGTCGTACGAATGAAGCCGATTCGTACGAATGAGGGTTGATTCGTACGTATGGAGGTTGAGTCATGCGATTGGATGCTGTGTGGTACGACTAGATGCTGAGTCGCACGAATGAAGGCTCAATCATACGAATGAAGCTGATTCGTATGAATGAGGATGTATTCGTGCGGATGGAGTGTTGAGTCGTGCATCTGGTCCTGTCGTGCGACTGAAGTTGCTGTGTGTGAAATTCCTTCTTGTATGTCGTGTGATGTTAAGGTGAGATCAACACGGTTGCCATTGCTAAACCACAAAGATTAAAGCCAACGCTATCAGACTTACTAATGCTATTCCAAATCACATCAACTTAACATTTTACAATTATCAACAACCGAATTGTGACTACTAATATTTAACAAATACTTCTCTTATAACAATGGAACTTTTACATAAATATCACAGGCAATGGCGACGCTTTCTAGTACTTGGATCTACATAAGATCTAATACGTGTGTCCCCTTGTGTGTGTTACACGCGACCAAACTGATACAACCCGAACCGACCGAACGTTACTATTTACTTTATACATATCATTAATGCTTAACAATAACTGTCAATAGGTGTTTAACCGTTCATTACATACAACACTTGGGAAACTTTGATCATTCATACTTACCACTTAACAAGTGAGTTTCGTTGCCCCTTTTTATGCTTATACAACTTTTCAATCATTTACAAACTTAGGGGAAAAGTATGCTCACCCACTTTTCATGTTTTACAACTTACATAGAATTTAAATACTTGGAATCAACATGTTACTGTTTTGTGAGTACTTATCTGATACATGCTTGAGTTCGCTGTGTGGTACTTTCTTTACAACCATTTAATTCTAGTGTGGGAACCGACAGATAGGTATTGGTAGTACTACTGGGTTGACACCCCCACCCTTGTTTGTTGGTGTTCTAGTTAGTACCAACAGTAGTCAAGAACGGGCCTTGGTTGAATATATTCTGACAAGATTTTGTGTGTACGTCGTTAGGTTTGGTTGTAAAGCTCATGTCATGTGGTTTTTCTTACTTATAATTGTATTCACGGTATTCCACAACAATTATTATACAACATCAATTACTTATTTACTACTTAAACCTGCGAGCTCACCAACAATTTTGTTGACCATTTTGAGCATATCTTTTTAGGTGAAAATGCTAACTGAAGATCTAGGTGTGCTGCCTTAGTGGACACCTAGGATGCATTTTTGAGACTAAACATACTTGACAAACATACATTTTGGAATCATTGTTGTAGTCTGCTTTAAACAACATTATTCTTTTGATACTTGTTCCCGGGTTGTGGGAAATACATTATAATGTTAACATCTTGTTTATGTGAATCATATAACATGTTTATGCTTATGGCTATGTTGTCGTGAATATTGACTAAACACAACGCAAGTCTCCTTTGTGTCTGGTGTCGTCATGACACGTTTATCATCATTATTTATATTGCATCTCTATTTGACTACCATGTGTTATGACGATCCAGTCTCGTTACATCCCCGTGTTTCCGCTCTTAGCAGGGGTGTGACAGACTGGTATCAGAGCCATTGGTTATAGAGAATAAGGCAATACAATTGTCCTAGACTATAACCTAGGAACCTTCATGTAGATTTGCATGCTAGGGTTGTGTGCATTTTATATCTCATACGTGTTCCTCATTACTTGTTCGTGTATCTATCCATTTTGTGATCTTTTCACCCTGTGAGGGAACCCTTATGCTCACTCTTTATGGGATGCATCTACTGGATCTTCCTTTCCCTCTGCGCGCCGAGTTGGTTTATCAAATCCGGGTATTAAACCCGAAGAGATCTTCACAGATCATGCTATTGCGCTTGACCATGGACATTGAGATTTACCCTAAGGATGTTATGTCTGAACCCTCGAAAGAGAGGGAAATAGACAACCTTCGCTAGACTAACGTGATTATATGCATGGATTTGCATTTATTATGATGGATTACTGTTCGAACATTACCTATGCATGGTGTGAGAACTACACAACTTGTATGTGATGTGTGGCAAACAACAAGTGTGATATTAACCTGGAATACTAGACTTTGATGAGTGGTATGAATAATATACCTTGTAATGGTTAAAGCTTATGTGTTTACTACTTTTGTGATTAGAAAATGCCGCCTCGATGAGTTACCCTCAACAACAGTGGCGGAAGTGAAGCCCCGAGGGGCAGAGTCAGAGGCAGAGACAGAGGTAGAGCACCGAGAACAAGTGATGGTCCTGCCAGTAACAATCAGGGAACAGGGAACTCTGACATGGCAGCTTTGATCGCTCAACAGCTGGCCGCACTGATCCCGACTATTGTGGCCTAAGTGAGTGATGCTCTTCAGAATCACCACCCCTATGGGTATGGTGGCAATGATAATGAGGATAATGGAAACCCGACTGGGAACGAGAGTAATCAGGAGATCAGGAATGGTGGAACAGCCGGTAATGAGACTGGAGTTGTTAATTCTAGAAGGGGTTATTCATACAAGGAGTTTGTGGCATGCAAACCGAAAGAGTTTGATGGAAAAGGTGGAGCTATAGCCCTGACTAGGTGGCTTGAGAAAATAGAGGAAGTGATTGACATTAATGAATGCCTCGATAGCCAGAAAATTAAGTATGCCACGTGTTCACTACAGGGCAAAGCACTAACTTGGTGGAACACCCAGGTTCTGGCTAGGGGAAGAGAATCAACGATGCAGATGTCATGGGATGAGTTTAAAGCGCTGATCACCGAGGAGTACTGCCCCCTTAATGAGATGCAGAAACTAGAGCATGAATTCTGCAATCATGCTATGGTGGGGGCTGGGCACGCAGCTTACACTGACCGTTTTCATGAGTTGCCAAGATTGGTTTCACATCTGGTCAATCCCGAATCAATGAGGATCGAGAGGTATATTTGGGGACTTGCGCCTCAAATCCGAGTGATGGTAACAACAGCTGCTCCTCCTACGATTCAGAGCACAATTCTGAAGGTTGGCGCTCTAACTGATGAGATGGTGAGAACAGGGGTATTGGGAAGAGGAGCAGAGAAGAGAAAGGATGTTGGGGAAACGAGTTGGTCGAGTGCCAGGAAATTTGACAAAAGGGCCAAGACAACCATAAATTTCATGGCCGTGAAACATGGCAAGAGAGAGTATGTTGGGCCGCACCCGAAATGTGATAGGTGCAACTTCCATCATCCCCCAGCAATGTCGTGCCGGGTGTGTGTTAACTATAGACGCCCGGGGCATCTAGCAAAAGACTGCAGAGTGGCGCCGAATCTGGTGGCACCGATCAACGTGGTTAACCCCGCCGGGAACGCCAGAGGATGTTATGAGTGTGGAGGCCCTGACCACTAGAGAAACATGTGCCCCAGACTAAATCGGGCATCGGTTCAGCAAGGGAACAACCAGCAACCGGTGATGGCCATAGCTGGAAATCAAGGCCCGACAAATCAAGGAAATACTGCTCGGGGATGTGCATTTGTCATTGGAGCCAATGATTCTTGTCAGGACCCGAATGTTATGACGGGTACACACTTACTCAATAATCACTTCGCATCTATATTATTTGATACTGGAGCAAACAATAGCTTTATATCTTCTGAGTTTGTGCAATTGCTTGATTTGAGTCCTAGTAGGCTAGAAACTAGCTACTATGTAGAAATGGCCAATGGTAGGGTTGTACAGGCTGATGAAATCATTAGAAAGTGCTCGATGATATTGGAGGACCATGCCTTCGATATAGATTTGATACCTTTCGAGTTAGGAAGTTTCGACGTGATTTGGGAATGGATTGGTTGTCGAAACATGGAGCTGAGATTGTCTGTCGGGACAAAGGTGTGCGTATTTCCATGTCAAACGGGGAGGTACTCAAGATTCAAGGAGAACGACCGGGAAGGAATCTAAAGCTTATCTCCTGCAAGAAAGCACGCCAAAGTTTATGAAAACAATGCTACGCGTTTCTGGCTCACGTAGTAGAAAAGAAGGAAGAGGAGAGGAAATTAGTAGATATTCCAGTGGTACGGGACTACCCCGATGTATTCCCTGATGACTTGTCTAGTTTGCCTCCTCCACGATAGGTGGAATTTTGTATAGAATTGGTTCCTGGAGCTACACCAGTAGCAAAGACACCATATCAGTTAGCACCATCTGAAATGCAAGAGTTATCTAGTCAGTTACAGGAACTACTGGAGAAGGGTTTTATGCGGCCGAGTCACTCACCATGGGGAGCACAGGTATTATTTGTCAAAAAGAAAGAGAGGTCGTTCAACATGTGTATCGATTACTGTGAGTTGAACAAGTTAACCGTGAAGAATCAGTATCCTCTCCCCAGGATCGATGATCTGTTTGATCCGCTGCAAGGAGCTTCGTATTTCTCCAAGATCGACCTTCGTTCTGGATACCATCAACTAAGGGTTTTCGAGGATGACATACCGAAAACAACATTTAGAACTCGTTATGGACACTATGAATTCTTGGTCATGACATTTGAGTTGACTAACACACCAGCTGTGTTTATGGACCTAATGAATCGGGTGTGTAAACCTTATTTGGATAAGTTTGGGATCATGTTCATAGAAGATATTCTCATCTACTCCCGATCGAAAGAGGATCATGAAGAACACCTCCGGGCAAATACTGGAACTGTTACGGGAAGAGAAACTTTTCGCCAAGTTCTCGAAGTGTGAATTCTGGTTGCGGGAAGTGAAGTTTTTGGGTCATGTGGTTAACGAGGATGGGATTCATGTAGATCCCGGCAAGATCGATGCGCTGAAGAAATGGGATGCACCCCAGACACCATCAGAAATACGACAATTCTTAGGATTGGCCGGATACTATCGTCGCTTCATCGCAAATTTTTCAAAGATCGCTTAACCATTAACATTGTTGACTCAGAAAGACAAGAATTTTTATTGGGGACATGCACAAGAACAAGCTTTCCAAACATTGAAAGAGAAGTTGTGCAACGCACCGATATTGTCCCTCCCAGATGGAACCGATGATTTCGTGGTATACTGCGATGTTTCACATCAAGGATTGGTATGTGTACTAATGCAGAAGGATAAGGTGATTGCCTACGCTTCGCGACAACTTAAGGTGCACGAAAAGAATTATACAACTCATGATTTTGAGTTGGGTGCGGTACTATTTGCACTAAAGATATAGAGGCATTACCTATATGGACTAAATACATCATCTACACTGATCATAAGAGCCTCCAATATATCCTGGATCAGTAGGAACTTAATATGCGACAACGACGTTGGGTAGAGCTTCTTAGTGACTACAATTGTGAAATCTGGTATCATCCGGGGAAAGCTAACGTGGTGGCTGATGCTTTAAGCCGTAAAGAACATGCGAAACCACTATGTACTCGAGTGTTGGGATTGACTATTCAAACGAACTTAAAAGCTTAGATCCAAATTGCACAAGGTGAGGCATTGAAAAAGGAAAACCTTGCGGGAGAAGAATTCTGAGGGTTGGATAAACAAATGAGTTGCAAGGATGATGGTATACAGTACTTCATGGATCGTATGTGGGTACCCAGATGGGGAGGTGTACGTACCTTGGTCATGAATGAAGCACAAAGGACATGATATTCTATTCATCCTGGTGCAGACAAGATGTACCACGATCTCAAAGATCTGTACTGGTGGCCAGGCATGAAGAAAGACATTGCTATGTACGTCAGCAAATGCTTGACATGCTCAAAAGTTAAAGCTGAACATCAAAAACCATCAGGTTTATTACAACAACCTAAGATTCCCAAGTGGAAATGGGAGAATATAGCTATGGATTTTATTACCAAACTTCCTAGAACGAGTAGCGGACATGACTTGATATGGGTCATAGTGGATCGAATGACGAAATCAGCACATTTCTTGCTGATCCGAGAAGACTACAAAATGGATAAGTTGGCAAGATTGTACATAAAAGAGGTCGTGACAAGACACAGAGTGCCGGTGTCGATCATATCCAACCGTGATAGCCGATTTACTTCACGATTTTGGCAGACACTACAGAAAGCGATGGGCACACGATTAGACATGTGTACTGCCTATCACCCACAGACAGACGGCCAAAGTGAACGAACTATACCAATGTCGGAAGACATGCTGAGGGCGTGTGTAATCGACTTTGGTGGTAGTTGGGACACTCATTTACCGTTGATTGAGTTTTCTTACAACAACAACTACCATACCAGCATTGGATGAGCTTCGTTTTAAGCATTGTATGGAAGGAAATGTAGATCACCCGTTTGTTGGGCCGAGATTGGTGAAAGTCAGTTAACAGGCCCAGAGAACATTCAAGATACAACCGACAAGATTTTCCAAATCAAAGATAGACAAAAGGCCGCTAGAGATTGCCAAACGAGTTATGCCGACAACCGTCGAAAGTCTCTAGAATTCAACATTGGGGACCAAGTTTTACTCAAGGTCTCTTCTTGGAAAGGGATTGTTTGGTTTGGAAAGAAAGGGAAGTTAGCCCCAAGATACGTGGGACCATTCGATATTACAGAAAGAATCGGTCCAGTGGCTTACCGATTAAGGTTACCACAAGAACTCAGCGGCGTACATGATACTTTCCACTTGTCGAACCTCAAGAAGTGTTTGGCCAATGAATCACTTCACGTACCAATTGAGGACATCAAGATTGACGAAAAGCTTCATTTTGTTAAGGAACCCATTGAGATAATGGATCGAAAGGTCAAACAATTGAAGGGCAACAGAATACCAATTGTCCGTGTGAGATGGAAGACTAGATGAAACTTAAATATCCACATCTATTCGAGGATGACACTCTTGGACCTAACTCTAGTTGAATTTCGGGATTAATTTCTCTCAACTGGGGGATACTGTGACATCCGTCACCTCAAGGTCTGTCAATTAATGTGGTTTCTATTAACTTTTCCTTGAACACTCATTCCACATCCTTATAAACTATTTGCGTGGATATTATACTTACTTTATCATCTATATGCTTGTGCTCTCATCGTAAACGTATGCCATCTTTAAAACTTTTACATTTTTCATCATCGTTATCCTTAAATATGCTATTTTATATAATATTATTGTCATTAATAAAACCATTTTTAAGATACCAATAACATTAATTACATCAATATTATTAATACAATTAGCCTAATTAAGTCGTTTTCAACCGAAACAAATTTGGGAATTCGGGGATTTAAGTGCAGGGACTAAATGTGCCATTTTCCAAACTTGGGCCGGTTATATAAACCCCATTTCCAGCCCTAGCCCCCATTCTTCATCTTCTTCTTCTTCATCCTCTTCTTCACTTTTCATCTTCTTCCTTGCACCAAAACCGCCCTGTTTGGTCACGTTTTCATGTCTAGACTTCGACTACAACCGAGTCTACTCCATTCTTGCAGGTAGACGACTTTGGTCATCCCTTTTCTTACTATTTCACTGCTATCCATTTAGGG
>BJCM01214690.1:0-15710 GCA_018326385.1 Flaveria bidentis | reverse complement strand
TGTGAAATTAGCAATTCTTGAGGTTATGCCATTTAAGGAAGGTACTTTACCTGTGAAGTACTTAGGTGTTCCTCTTATTTCATCTCGATTACTTTATAAGGATTGTAAGATCCCGCTTGACAGAATGGAGAGTAGAATTCTTGATTGGAGAAACAAATGCTTATCGTTTGCTGGGAGGTGTCAATTAATTCTCTCGGTTCTATCGGCTTTACATGTATATTGGTCCTCGGTTTTTATTCTTCCCAAATGGATCATAAAAGAGTTAGAAACTAAGATGAATGGTTTCCTTTGGTGTCAAGGCCCAAATTGATAAAGCTAAAGTTTCTTGGAAGAATATGTGCAAACCAAAATATGAGGGTGGGCTGGGTTTTAGAAGAGTTAAGGAGAGTAATAAAGCCTTAATGACGTTTCAGATTTGGAGTATTCTTTATCATTGTGATTCCTTGTGGGTAGATTGGGTGTGGAAGTATCGGCTAAAAGATCGTAATTTTTGGACCATTAAAATTCCATCTAATTGTGCTTGGAGCTAGCGGAAGATATTGATGTTACGTCCATGTATTCATAAGTTTTTTTTGGTCTAGTATTGGTAATGGGATGGAGACTTCATTATTGTATGACAATTGGTATTCTTTGAGTCCATTGACTAATATTTTATCGAATCGTGACGTTTCAAGGGTTGGACTCAGTTTAAATGCTAGGGTGGCGGATGTGTCCTCAAATAGTAAATGGGACTGGCCTATGGAATGGGTTGCTAAGAATCCGGATTTACTTATTGTGCAACACACTCTTGATGTTAATCGGTTGGATGTTATCCGATGGAGGGAGGGCAATATTATCTCAGATTTTTCAACAACAGGTGTTTGGCAATCGATCAGGGCTCGTGGAGTGGAAGTTCATGTGTTTTTACACTGGTTAATTATGCAGAGTAAATTGTTAACTCAAGATAAGGTTTTTAAATGGTCTCCATCTCAAAGGAAATCCATGAATGTTATGGCTTTCCCGCTTTGTTTAGGAGATTTTGATTTTCATTCACATTTATTTTCTGAGTGCAAATATTCCACTATTGTGTGGAATTTAGTCAAGACTAAAATAGGAATGCATCGAGCTAGTCAGAATTGGTTGGATATTATGGCTTGGGTTACTACTAAAGGTAATTCGAGGAGGCTTATGGATGTGTTAGGCCATATAGCGGTTGCGGCTACAACATATATGGTTTGGCAGGAGAGAAATAATAAGCTTTTTCAAAACAATTCACGACCGCCTGATTTATTGATTGACATTATTATGGATACTATACGGTGTCGCCTTATGAAGTTGAAGGTTCACAAAACAGTGGGGGTTATAAGGATTCTTAAGGATTGGAAGATTGAAGATATTGAAACAACCTAATCTCTTACCTAAGTAGATTGATTATTTTAGTAATCTTGTTTCTATGTAATGGTTTTGGTTTCACATAAATGGGGTATGCCCTATTTATGAACTAACATAGAATTCCTTTATGCTACTTGTGTGTATTTAGTTTTGTTGATATGTACAAATCACCGGGGTAACCCTTTACCCAAAAAAAGTTATCATTGTGTTCTAATAACCTACAAATTTCAAGTCAATGCTTTCCCTAAATTTATCACATTCATGACAAGCATGTTTATCAAATAACTGGTCTAGAGAACTTACCTGTGATGAGTCGGTTGAATCAACCATCAAAGCAGAATTGGATCCTTCGGTGGCTGGTGATTCTGAACTTGTTGCCCTAAGCTCTTCTTCAACCAGTTGATCTACCATGCTCGCAGCTTCTTCGGTATCTGACATCGCTTTTTTAGCTACACTCTCACCTTTACTAGCAGATCCATCATCTACTACTTCAACAAAGGCAATATTTGATTCTCCAGGAGAAACAAACCTGAAGGACCAGTCTTATCCTTCATCACCTTGAGCTGTAAGAGCCTTTGTATCTTTGCTTGAAGAAGCAGTTCCAATTGTGTCCTTGTCTTGACGGTTGAAGGTTGGAAATGGGTTTCCATTACCTGTTTTCTTGGGCTTTACACATTCACATTTATAATTACACTTCTCACCACAGTTAAAGCATGTTACTTTGGTTTTGTCAAAACCAAATGTCATGTCCTTAGTGGCTATTAGGTTCTGTCCCATCTTCTTGACAAACATTTTAGCTCTTCTGACTGCACTTGCCAATGCCCCCATGATATCCATTCTCTCTAGCTCAATCTCATCAACTTGCTCGTAGTCTTCATCTGCAAGATGACAATTTCCAATCTTCCTGGTGACTAAACCATCATAGGATTGGACAACAACTGCTAGAAGATCCATGTGCTCCTTTGCAACTTCCACTGTGATGTTACCGAGATTCTCGGTCTTCAACTTTGTAGTATTGGCTTCAGGCACTATATATTGGATAGTTGATGACCCTGAAGTTTCTGGTCCTGAAGCGGTGGTTTGGGTGGTAGCAGAAGAACTAGACACAAAAGCTATTTGTAGAGATGCTCCTAAAACAGCTGGAGACGAAACTGAGTTGTAGAGTGAAGGATTCTAAACGTAGGATCCTTTCTTTGACTTGTACTTCATCCTCAGCTCTTCCTCTCTCAACTTCAAGATGAAGTCATTTATGTCCAATGTTGCTAGAATGTCATTCTGTCTTAGATTGGACACAAAGGAATCCCATTTATCAGGTAACCCATCAGCAAAACTTGAAACTTTATCCTCCATTGATGTGGTTACACCATGAGTGTGCAACTCACTCATGAGATGATAGACTCTGTCAATTATGTCATCCAGGCTCTCATTTCCAATTGAGGAGAAATTATCAAAATCCTTCTTGAGAGCCTTAGCCTTTAGTGCCTTTAACGTTGCATTACCATCATATCTCTTCTCTAAAGCTTCCCATAGCTTTTTGGCCTCTTAGAAAATTGATGAAAAATGTCTTTCGGTATTGACTGAGACAACAGGGCATAAATTTCTTCTTAGCATTGACGAGTATCTTTTGTGTTTTATTTATTCCTCCCAAAGTAAGCTTGACTCCACTAGCACTGACTGGCACCATGTAACCAGTCTCGATGGATGTCCAAAGATTGGGATAACCTCCATTTAAATAAATATCGAACCATTGTTTCTATTATGGATAGTCATCTAACATTATAAGCTTCGGCGGTTTATTGTGATTTCCTATCCTATCTTCCAAAAGCAGAAGATTCTGGATACGTGAGTCCTTCCCAACAGTAAACGCAGCAAACTGATCTTCCATTTGTATAAACTTGGTACTTGGAGAACAGGACAATTTCAATCATACGAATAATGTATGGTTCATTCGTGCGAATGAAGGGTGCGAATGAATTCAATCGTGCGATTGGATTCAGTCATGCGTATGAACAAGACAAATGGTCTCAAACGACTAGAGTTGTTCAGCCGTGCGAATGAAGAGTGCGACTGAGTTCAGTCGTGCCAATGGAGTGTGCGAATGAGTTTAATCGTATGAATGAGCTATTCATGCGACTGAATGCTACTGTTTTGGAAAAATCAATGATTTTGAAACTTTGACACAAAAACGCGATTTTCCCAAGAACCCTAATCTGTCGTATAGTGAAAAATCGAAACTTTAATGCTAGAAAACGTCAAAAACACATTTTGACTCAAAAGAATGACTTTTTGGAATGAAAACGTTAATTTTAGCACCAAAACTAATCGAATCACACGCAAAATCAAGAGCCAAAGCTCTGATACCATTTGTTAGGACCATGTACATACGGAATACTAACTGATAATGCGTGAAACTAGATCAAATAGTTCAGAATCCTATTTGATTGGCGATCCAATTAGTGAGAACATTTACTCGATCGATATTAGAATAAACTGAACGTTAAGAACGAGTAGGAATCGATCAAGACCGAACTATGAAGTTGGATTGGGTGCTCTAGACGGCTAGGGTTTAAGTATATCGAATTGTTCTGAATTCATATGTTTTTCCATGAATTAAGTGGTATTTATAGGTTTGTAGTTTCCATTAGTATGACTAAACCATTATCATGGTTCAGTCGTGCGACTGAATCATGGGATTGAGTCATGCGCACGACTGAAGGTTCAGTCGTGCAACTGAGTTAATCTTATGTCTCATTCGTACGACTGGTCCAGTCTCCTGGTTCAATCGTACGACTAGTCCACAAGCATGATGTATTCATGCATATGGTCCATAAGTATTGTCCATTCGCATGAAGACTCATCCGACTATCGTTGAACACCTTTCTCAATCATTATTGACTAAGAACTATGTACAATGACTTCAAACCTATATAATAAGTTCATACATATGAATCATATTCAACATAATAATAATAATATGAAATAGATAAACGTTAATAAGCAACAAACACATATTATATATCATCGAATCAATTCGTTACATATGTGTAAGACATGAAAGACTTTTACATGAAGCTCATAAACTAGGAACATATGTATCTACAAGCAGTACTTGACATATTCTTAGCAACCATCCTGCTCTTCAGGACCATACATCACATTCCTTGAGACTCCAAGGTCTCAACAGGCTCAACAAGGTTTTTTAAGGACAGTAGTGCCTTTGTCTCAGGAGGTGGGTACTATAGTGATCATCAATATTGCTTTGATAATCTAGAGTGATTTAGTCCAGATGATATGGAGTATGTGGACACTGTCCAACAAATCGCTTTACTGACTTACCAAGCAAAGAAGTTCTTCAAAAGAACTAGAAGGCACTTCCCTCAAAACCCAACTAGCAGCAAGTTTCGATTTGACAAAACAAAGGCCAAATGTTACAATTGTAACCAACTTGGTCACTTTGCTAGATATGTAAGGCTCCCAAGTCAAATCCGGGAACCACACACATCTCCTCACATCCCTCTACACCTAAAGCCACTGGGAAGTCGACCGAAACAACAGATGTAACTTAAGAAGTTGACTGGAGCTTTATGGTATAGGATGTGACTCCTGCTCAAGCACTCATGGCTGGAACAGATGACAACAAGGTATATGAACATCTCTGTACTCTAGACTGTATTGTTAAGGTTAAGTTATATCAGGACTATAATATTGAAATTAAATTTGATATTGAGTCTTTAAACATCTTAAAATCAGATTGTAAAAGGATTGAATATGACTATTAGAAGAAAATTGATAAGTTAGAGAAAACTGTGTCCTTGTTAAAACATGAACATACTAACTACAAGACTCAAATCAATGATTTAATATCAAAATTGTCTGAGGCTCAAGCCCAGCTTGTCACAGCTGAGGCATAAGCCAGGAAGCATGCTATCTCAGAGCAAAACTTCCAAGCCATACTTGCATTATCTTCTCACTAAAATCTTTGTTATCAAAACAATGGTGGGTTAGGAACCAATGAAATTGCTCCACCATATTCTTATGAGTCTATCATATAACCAAGATGTGGTACTAAAGAAGAAGAGGTTTGATATGTTGACCCACCTTTTCATGAGTTAAAGAGTGATGCAACTTTTGGAGACATCACAGGGAAGAACCAGGTAAACCAAACCCATCTTACCAGTGATGACCAACCCCTTATCACCATAGGAAGCAGAAGCCAGGCTAAGGCAGCAAGAAAATTACCAAGAAAGTGACTGAATATAAGCTAAAGATTGACCCAAAACAAAAGTGTGTAGTACCAGCATACATATCCAACAAAAGGATAAAAAGACAAAGGGAAGAACTGTTTAGGAACAAGACGAACAAGAAACAACAACCTTCAAGTTCCCAGAAGACTAACATTTCCTGCATAATGTGTGGTCTACAAAACCACATTGCCTGCATAATGTGTTACTACAATCTTGCTAGCACATATTATGCAAGCAATGTTAAAAGAGAAGGAGTCATGGAAGGTTTCTCATTTGGACCTTATCATATGATTCAAGTGATGAAAAAGGGAAAGCTTGTTTCCGAATCAATGTTGCTTTTGGAAGAATGTCTTTCTTCCGAAGGGAAAATAGCTTCGGAAGTTAAATTTGTCAAGACTCAAAAGAACAAGCGAGTCCCCTTGAAACTACCCCAGAAGAAGACTTCTTCAAAAGAAAAGGTGGTGAAGACTTCTTCCGAAAAGAAAGAAGCTTCGGAAGAATGTCATGCTGCTCAAGCTTCATCAAGCTTATCCTCAATGATCAACCAAGGGATGGAATGGAAGATCAAAGAAGATGTTGCAGCCCAAGCCTCTTCTTCACAAACATCAATTGAACCCCCATGCATAAACTTTGGTTCAATATCATCCTCATCATTGGAAAAGCACAAGACCAACAAGGCTTGGGTTTCCAATAGAAACTAACTTTTTACCTTATGTGAAGGGATATTCATATGACAAGAACAATAATGTATGGATTGTAGATAGTGGATGCTCCAAGCACATGACAGGGAATAGATCTCTCCTTAAACAGTTTCAACATTTTAATAGAGGTCCGGTCCAATTTGGAGGTGAGGCTGGAGGATACATTTCTCGTAGAGGAAGTGTATCTAACGACAAGTTAAAAGTTGACAAAATTCACTTTGTCAAATAGCTTGAACACAACCAATTAAGTGTTTCTCAATTCTGTGATCAAAAGTGTCAAATGCTTTTAACAAGACATGACTGCATTATCCTAAAACACGGGATGACCATTCTTCAAGAATTGGTGCTTCTTAGATCTCCCAGGAAAGGAGATATGTACAAGCTAGATATGAACAATGCTTCCCCACTAGGTGAAGTATCATGCTTTCTTTCCAAAGCTGATAGTGATGAGTCAACACTATGGCATAAACATATGTTTCATCTCAATTTTGAAAACATTTATAAATTGGTTAAAAATAACTTGATACATTGTTTTGCCTAAAAAGGAATTTTTCTGCAAAGATAACTATGTTGCATGCCTGAAAGGGAAGAGACACATAACATCTCATAAATCCAAAGTTATAAACTATATTATCACTCCATTACACTTATTACACATGGATCTATTTGGTCCAACAAGTATAATGAGCATTGGAAGGAAATCATACTGCCTTGTGATCGTTGATGATTTTACAAGATTTACATGGGTGTTCTTTTTAAGAACTTAGGATAAAACTGCTGAAACGTTACGATCTTTTATTCTTAAAACAAAAAATAAAATTGATCACAAGGTTAAGATAAATAGAAGTGATCAAGGGACTAAGTTTAAGAATCAAGTTCTTGACTGATTCTATAACTCAAAAAGGATTGCTAGACAATACAGTTCTCCTAGACTCCTCAACAAAACAATGTTGGTGAGAGCATGAACAAGACACTAATTGAGGCTGCTCGAACCATGTTAGCTGATTCAAAGTTTCCTCTAACATTCTGGGCAAAGGCAGTCAGCATTGCATGGTATGTGCAGAATAGGGTTCTTGAAGTTAAGCCATATGGAAGAACCCCTTATGAGCTATGGAACAAGAGGCCACCGTTCATTGGCTTTCTAAGCTCCTTTGGTAGTAGGTGTACCATACTTAACACAAAGGACAATTTGGTTAAATTTTCTAAAAAGTCAAAATGTGCTATCTTTATTGGATATTCCTCCAAATCTATTGCTTATATAGTATACAACATCAAAAATTTGCAATTTGAGGTATCATCCAATATTGTTGTCAATGAGCACACTCCTTGTGTTAGGGGGAATGACCCTAATCATATTTTTGACTTAGAATTGTTTCCCAACTATTCTAAACCATCTTGTGAGAATGTTTCAGCTAAAATATGTACTCAAAATGATTATGATGATAATCAACTGTTTGAGTTACGCAGACCTCTTTTAAGTTCTCTAAGAGTAGCAGAAGATCAGGCTCCCAATATCTTAAGATCTGATAGTATGACAATCTCAAGAGATAGTGGAGCCTAAACCAGTGGTCCACCTAGTGAGCCTCAAAACACATATGGTGACCAACATAACACCAGGAAGATGGAAGTAGCATTTTGAAGGAACAAACAACTGTTAATCCTGCCTCCCAACCAACAGATGATGTTGGTGTTTCTCATTCATTAAATCAGTCCTCATTGAATGAGTTTGAAACAATAGCTTGTCCATGTGTTCAAGCTCCTGAGAAAAATATATCCAACCTGGATCTATGTTTGCAACTGGAGGTGATTCCCATGCTTAGGATTCAAAACACTTATCCAGCTAAGAACATCATAGGAGAAGTTTCTGAAGGTGTGAGAACAAGGGGACAGACTCACAATGGGAATTTCTACCTATACTCATGCTTTCTGTATCAGATGGAACCTAAAAAAGTAGAAGAAGCCTTAATGGATAGTGTTGAGTTAATGCAAGTAGAATTAATTCAATTCAAGAGACAAAAGGTTTGGAACCTATGTCCACTACCATCTGGTCAAGTACCTATAAGCCCCAAATGGCTTTTCAGAAACAAGAAAGATGATAGAGGCTTAATAATCAAGAACAAGGCAATATTGATAGTTCAAGGATACACCCAAGAGGAAAGAATTGATTGCACTTATGTCTTTGCACTAGTTGCAAGACTTGAGGTAGTGAGGATCTTTCTTGCTTATGTTGAATCCAAGAGTTTTACTATATACCAACTTGATGTCAAGTGTGCCTTTCTATATGGGGATATAGATAAGGAAGTCGATGTGTGCCAACCTCCAACATTTGAAAACCCATAGCAGCCCAACTATGTGTGCAAGTTGGATAAAGCTATATATGGGCTGCACCAAGCATCTAGGTTGTGGTATGAGACTTTGTCTCAATTTCTCCTAAAGAATGGATACACTAAAGGCACCATTGATAAGAGTTTATTCATAAAGAAGTCTGGGAAAGATATTTTGCTCATCCAAGTCTATATTGATGACATCATATTTGGTTCCTCAAATGAAAAATTATGTAGAGACTTTGAGGGCATCAGTTTCACCGAACATAAACATAAGCTTGTATAGTTTCGCCCAGTCGAAACTATCTTTCTTGGTCAGTGAAATTGATTTGTTTTAGCTAGCGAAACTACATTTTCGCCGGCCGAAATTGTTAGCGAAACTACATTTTCGACAGCCGAAACTCTCTGCGAAACTATTCTTTCGGCAAGCAAAAAATAAATAAATAATTTTTTTTATTTTCTTTTATTCTTTTCTTAATTCCTTAATTTCTTATTCAACTTATCTGATCTCTTTCTCAGGATTAAATGGGTAACTTAAAGTTCGATGAGTGGAATAATATTACTGCTATTCTGGATGATACACATCCAAAGGCTGCAGGATTCAGAGACTGTATCAGATGGCTGCAAAGATCACCCATAGCTTATGCCATATCTCATATGACTACCATTTATGATCTTCATATCAGAGACTTCTAGCGATCTGTAGAGTATGATACACGAGGAAATTCACAAAGAATTACTGCTAAAGTCATTGATCAAGAAGTGACCATCACTGCTAAGACTGTTTTGAGGATATTGAGACTAGAAGAGGATTCTGGAGATGAAGTTACTATGTCAAATTCAGAGGTATTCCAGGCCTTTAAAAGCATGGGATATGAGGGGCCAGCTTTTGGCTCCCGCAAGGAGATTAAAAAGTCATTTCTGTCCAAGAAATGGAGGTTTATTGCTCATGTTTTTATTATGTGTCTTGATCACCATAAAGTTGGATCAAACGGACTAAACATTGATTGGGCGAAGGCAATGGTGTTATGTTGCAAACGAGAGAAGGCCAACATTGCCAAATTGATATTTGCTTGCATGGCTGAGAACGTGATGGCCTTGAAGAAAGACAAATGGCTATTATATCCTTGTTTTCTTCAGATGATTTTTGATGCTCTTATACCAAATGTTCCAAAACATGGAGAGGTGAAGAGGCTAGTACAAATGAACCCTCACATTTTTGTTGACTACTGTGCAATTCGCCACGATTTTAGTGGAAAGATCACCCATCTTTGGGAAAATATGTATCCTCTAGAGAGATGGAATTATATTAAACGTGTGGATGAATCTAAGAACAAAAGAGCTGAAGAATCCAGGGCTCAGCGATCTGAGGCAACAAATAAAAGAAAAAGATATGCTAAGGAGAAAGATTATGATTTTGAGGAAGATATAAATGAACAAGCTAAAGAGATAAGGGTAGAGAAGGAAAGAAGATCAAAGAAGAAAGCCGATATTGCAGAAACTGAGAGGCGTACTAAACAAAGACATGAAGGATTCGCAGAAAGAAGGGAGGACAGAGGAAACCTTAATGAAGACATGATTTTCAATTTGAATACTTCTTTGGCAAATGAACTAAGCATAATCATGACTAAACTGACCAACCAAGAGATTAGAGAAAAGCAAAAAGATGAGGTGATAGAGGGGATAGAGGGGATGAAGAAGATGCTTGTTGACCAAAAGTGCCTTCTGAAGAAGTTATTTGGGGAGATTGCATAATTGAAAGCTGTAGCTGGCCTGCCTGATCGACTAACTCAATCTGAGTTAGATGATCTGACTGACACTTCAAAGTATCCATTTCTGAATGTGGGTACTTCATCCAAGGCAGGAGAGGGCACATCTGGTGCAACAACCACTGATGTTAGAGATTATGAAACTAGAGTTGAGGATGTTAGAAGAGAAAATGAAGAATAAATCTTTGAGGCTGGATTTGTTGATATGGGTCTTGATGTAGAGAAGGATTTAGTTGGAGAAGAAGTAATAAGAGAGAAGTTTGTGGAAAGAGATGTTGAAAAAGGGAAGTGGTTGATTGATGAAGAAGTTGAAGATGAACAACTCATAGACTATGATTCTGAACCGGAGTTCTATGAGGTTGATGAGCGACCTTTGATCTATCTAGCAAAGAAAGGGGAGGATGCAGAAGATGTGTTTGAGATGGATAAAGCAAACTGGTTCGTAAAGGAGAAGGAACCAGAAGAACTCACTCCCCTATTCTAACATATGGGAGGGTTGAGTAAACAGGAGGCCGACAAGAAGATTATTAGCTAGGCCTCTAATCCTGGCTAAAATGTTTATGATTAAGAGGAGGGGAGGTAATATCAGTTACTTGCATAAGAGGAAGGCTTTTAAGTCCTTGCCTAAATAGGATCTTAGGCGTTTGGCAGCTCTGCCACTTCTGAATGCACATCTGAGCGAGAGAGCCACGCTTCTGATGAAAGAATTACAGAACAGGATTAATGATAACTTTGAATCGTTTGGTTATATGAAGGCAGAACGGAGTAGGTCAAAGAAAGACAAGGATTGGCAAACAGGGAAGGGAAGAATTGTTCTAAGAGTTAAGCCACCAAAGACATTGAACAGGGTGAGATTATCTGATCCACTTCCCCAATAGCTACAGGATTTTGAGAAATGGTTTTATGATAATAACACTGGGGAAGCTGTGATTAGGGTAAAAATTGGCAAAGAATTTAAGGTTTTTGATCCTATGGAATTGTTTAGTTTCTGTGACGATGATTTATTGGTGTTGTGTGAGAATCACATAAAGGCTGGGGCTGGGGAAGAGACTCAGAAAGAAGCTAGTCTTTTTATGAATGTAGCCTACATAATTAGAGGGGTGAGGTCAGAGGTGAAGAAGTTAGCTGAAAGGGTAAGGGCTCAAGATGACCTTAACATGGATATTCAAGATTTGGCAAAGCAGTTTGAGAGGGCTTGTGCTCATCCCGACGGAGCTAGTGATGTAGGAGTACACCGTAAAGAATCATGTGCTGAAGCTTCAGAGGGAGCTATTGCAGGAGATGCTGAAGATTAATCTAAAGCAACAAAGGCACTGGAGCTAAAGAGACTAATCAAGCCGAGTGAAGATGGTGAGTTCCAACCTAGGGGGAGTATTGAAGATCATGTATAGGTTGGACCCACCTTAGTTTAGATTGTTTACTTTTACTTGTAATAGGTATTTTGTTAGTTTCCTTTTGTAAGTACTTAGATTTATGTATTTTGGCAGTCTAGCGAAACTGTGAGCGAAACTATAAGTTTGCTCACAGTTTGCTGTTTTGTTTGCCTGGCGAATCTACTGTTTCGCCTGGCGAAACTATAGTTTTGGCAGTGCAGTTTCGCTGACAGTGAAACTGTCTGTGAAACTATAAACTGCTATATATTGTTTTGTTTCTTTTTATTATAGGTAAGCTTGCAAAACCCTAATCAATTATCATTGTTGGAAGTTACCTTTTCAAAGCATTTAATACACAGAATTATCCTTGTGCTTTATGTTATTGATTGTCATTGATCATTGTGTTATTATGAATAAGTTCTTATTGTGTTCAATCTTCTTTGTGATTGTTGTTTAGTATATTTGTGGGATATTGAACGATTCTTAACATAATTTGCACTGTAATGCGATCACATGGACCAACAGGAATTGAGACTGAGGAAGCTCAAATCCCTTATTAAGGTCAATAGTGAAGGATGGTAAGACCTCAGACTGAGTAGGAGCCCATGATTTCACTCTAGTCTTTTTGGATAGTTTAGGATGGGCTTGCTCAATCAGAGTAGATTGAACAAGGGTTCATTTAGGGCATCTCTAATATATGTATTTGATAGACAGAGAAGGTAGAGTTGGTAATGTGAGGGTGGTTGTTGGTGTGGTTTCATCACTTGTGGGGTTAACAGGGATGTCACCAGGAGCTATGCTCTCAATCATACATGAAAGAAGCGGAGTATGTCTTCCGGTGAAGTTGGTGGACATCCTCTTCAGAATCTTGAAGAAGGCTGGCCTGATGTGAGGAACTGGCAGAACAGCTGCACAGACAAGCTTGCTTTGGTCCAACTCACAGTTTATGAAGTGTTGGATGAACCTAGGATACATATAGAATGTCTTCCTTTGAAGGTTGCCCATTAAATTGGTTCGCACAAATATGGAGTAATTAAAGTGGAGGCCTCTTATTAACCCATAAACTAGACAACCTAGTTCATATGGGATTTGATCCAATCCCCCTGACTTGTTTGAGAGGCAGTGCAGGACAATGTGTTGCAGGAACTTCCACTAGTATGAGAAGTTGAACTTGTAAATAGTGGATCTGCTAACATCACAACCATATACCAATAGGATATTAGTATCATCAAAGTCAGTTTTGGGGAACTCCTTTGGTGAACCTTCATCATGGAGCTCGAGATGCTCCCTAGTGAGTTTTTTCGGATATGATCAACTTTTGTCTACATATGCTAGGCCTCAAAACCCTAATCCCATTGTGGGTTATGATCTATGCATTCCCTCAAAAACCAGCCATGTGGTTGGAATATACGGTGGGGTTCACAGTTAGGGCTGTGATGTAAGTGGATTGGGTGAGAAAGGAAATATTTTTTGAGAAGTTAGCATCCATGGATGAATCTAAGAATGCGACTTGATTGTGCTGGGGGTTAAGCACCCTTGAGAAAAAATAAGAGGAATGAACTTGATTTGGGTAAATTCAGGATGAAGAAAGCTTTGGACAGTGAAATCGGTAAAAAATCAAAATGGGTGAGTCGAAATATTTAATGGGTGAAAGTGGTGGATGAATAAAGTGATGTGATGGTTGGGGTATGATGTGACAATGATGGTAAGGTTAAATCCATTAAAAATATTCCAACATCGTTAATAAAATCTTTACCTTTTACAGTTGTGAGGCCCAATGATTTACGTTACACAGTAAGGTCTTCTTCCGAGTATAAAAGATTTCTGAAGGTAATCTTCTTCCTAAGCCATCTTAACTTCTGAATGTAACTTGTTACTTCCGAGAGAAAAAATGGTTTCCGAATGGAGAATACATAAGCTTCGGAAGTAGATCTAGTAAGCTATCAATATCTTCTTCCGAGACTACAAATTCTTCCGAGAAGAAGATTTCCCTTGGAGACATTTTGCTTCTGAAGATATGTGAAACATCTTCCGAGGGTTAATTTCTTTTCATTAGAATCTATACTTACAAAAATTTCAGAGAAAACCTTTTGTAATAAGGATTTAGATTGTTTTGACAAAAGAGATTGCACATTTAAAAAGGTTTTCAAAGGATATAGACTAATCAATATTTATCATCCCAATAGTTGTTTTGAGATACTTAAATCTTTGTTCATCAAAGGATTTGGTGAACAAATCTACATATTGTTCATTTGAATCAACTTTGATTAGCTTAATCATATTTTTCTCATGAATATCTCTTATGAAATGATACCTGATGTCAATATGCTTTGTCTTGGAGTGATTCACTAGATTTTTAGTAATGTAGATAACACTATTGTTGTCAATGTGGATAGGAGTTCTCATGTAGATAACACTAGTATTCGAAAAAGTAACATTCATCAGACACATCACCAAACTTTGTCTTCTGTGATTGAGTGTTTAGAAGAGTGCATGAACAACCAAATGGTCGAAAGAAGTCAATTAAAGGTTTCCTTTTATGAAAAAGTTCATAAGGAGTCTTCATCTTATCCTTGATAATCAACACTTGATTTAAAACATATGAAGCACAATTTACTGCTTCAGCCCAAAAGATAATGGGTAAAGTAGATTCTATCAGCATTGTACGTGCAGCTTCAATGAAAGTGCGATTCTTTCGTTCAGCTACATCATTCTGTTGAGGTGTCCTAGCAACACAAAACTGTCTTACAATCCCCCTTTGAACACAGAAAGAATCAAGAATCTAATTTTTGAATTCAGTGTCGTTGTCGCTTCTCAGACCCATAACCTTTCTCTGGCTGATTGTCTTCAGCAACCTCTCCTTTGTGAGCAAGGAATCTCACCCATGAGTATCTGGAAAAATCATCTGTAACAATAAGACAAAAAGATTTTTAGCAATAGATTTAACGCTAATTGGGCCAAACAAATCAGTATGTAACAACTCGAGAGGACAATAGATGTTGTTTTCAAGTTTGGGCTTATGTGGTTTCTTGTGTTGTTTGCCCTTAGCACACGCCATACATTTTTCATTAACAGAAAAATCTTTTGAAGGAATTCCTCTCACTAGATTGTTTTTTACTAATTTGTTAATAATTTTAAAATTAGCGTGGCCCAATCGACGATTCCATAAGAGAGATTCAAAGGTTGAAGCTTTAGAAAGAAGACAAGTTGCTGTAGACATTGACTCGCTGGAGTTCATATCAAGAAGATAAGTATCATGTTTTCTAGGAGAACGCATAAGAATCAAATCATCGGGGATATCAAACTCTGAATTTAAAAATAGACATTCATCAGATTTAAACAAGACAGGAATGTCTTTATCACAGATTTGAGAAACACTCAAAAGATTAAATGCCAGCTCAAGAACATAGTTGACTTTTTCCAAGGTTAAAGAACCATTAGAAACTTCTCCTTGCCCAATCAGTTTTCCACCCTTTTTGTCGCCAGCAAAAGCAACATATCCTCCGTAAATAATCCGATAATTGGTTGGTAAGTCTTTCAGCCCTGTCATATGTTTGGAGCAACCACTATCTAAATGCCACAAGCTATTTACAATCTTAGTGGATGACTCCTCATATGGAAGTCCCATCACAATCCTTTCAGCAGCTAAGGCTTTTTCACATTGGCACACCGGAGTACTTGACTTCTTTTCCTCAACAGTGACAACATCATCATCATAAACCGTTCTTTGCCTAGCGCTTGAACTTCCTTCCTCTCTTTTACCTGTAGATTTACCTCCCCCTATTCCAGCATCTTTCTCTACCTTCTCATTCTTATATGTCACAACTTCCCTTTTGAATTCCTTGAAAAGATCAAATAAATCTTTACCATCTTCCTTTTCATTCTCTTCAACAAGCTCAGCAACCAAAGCATGATTTATCTCAGTTCT
>BJCM01214689.1:0-16751 GCA_018326385.1 Flaveria bidentis | reverse complement strand
ATGATCGCATGAAAGTAATGAACGGTTTTATGAAAGTAAAGTATGTTTTCTTTAAAACTAGAACTCACTTAGCAACGCTGACTTTGATGTGTTTCCAGTTGGCAGGTATGTTGCTGAGGATGGCACGGGGCGACTACTCAGTTCTTTTGGGATGTCATCCATTATTATAATGCTTTTGTAATGGAATGTAAAATGATATTGTGTAATGAACAGTTGTATTATTTTTCAAAAGCATTTTGATGAAATGAAAATATTGTTTTTAATGTTTCCGCTGCAACGCTTTTATGTAAGATGATGAAAATATATGTTTTGTGTACGATGAATGACCAGCTGTAAGCGTCTCGGGAACGGGACCTTACAAGTTGGTATCAGTGCCAAAGTTTAAGTGAAATGGGTAAAATTTCAAAATAAACCTTAACTTAAACTGAGAATGGGATGGAAAGGGAAGGGATGCCTATCTGAGTAGTTACGTGCCATCAGGTATTTTCGTAATGTTAACTGGCATTACATGCGCATGTTATGTTGTTTATGTGTTGCTGGTAGATTTAAATACTGATGTAGTCAGGATAGGTAATGCTTGGGGTATGGAGAGTAAAGTAAGTGGCTAATCACAACTGGCCACTGTAATTAGGGGCTTACTATACTTGACATAAACTGAGCAGTTTCCTTGAATGACCATGTTGGTGTTTGAATCTTTCAGTGTGTGTTAGAGGATGGCGGGCGGTAGATCTCCTAAGGTTTTGTCAGATGAAGGTTGTGGTGGACGTGGTGCTGGACCGCGTGTCACGAGAAGCATGGCTAGGGCAGCTGAAAAGGCACTTGAAGAGCCCGAGGCCCCTCACATGGGAGGCGGCGATGATAGTGCTAGTCTGAGGACCACACTGAAAGAGGCTGTTGTTGAGGGAGTCCAACAGGTCATGCAGGCGATTCTGCCGTCTATGGTGACCGTGGTAATTAGGGCGGTGAAGGAGACGACCGCGATTGAAGTGAACAAAAAGGGTAGCGACGACAAGAACTGGAACGGAAAGCGGTTTGGACGTGGCAGGCCCACTCTAAATAAAAAGGTTGCCTGGACGGAGGACCGGCGTGTAACTTCATCCGGTGCGGGGACGAGAATGTGTGGCATGTGTGCCAAAGAGCATATTGGAGAGTGTATGTGGAGACCAAACCTTTGCTCCAAATGTGGACACCAACACCCTGGGGAATGTAGTGGGGACCAATATCTATTTCCGTTGTGGGAGGCCCGGTCATGTGGCCAGAGAGTGTGGGGTGGTACAGTGCTATAACTGCAGAGGAAAGGGTCACATAAGCAGGGATTGCAAGGAACCAAGGATAGAGGGCACAGTGCCTTCACGATAATGCAAGAGAAGGATAGGATGGGCCCCGATATCATGTCAGGTATGTATCTAGTAACCAAACTCTTGCTTCTATGTTGTTTGATTCCGGAGCTAGTAAGAGTTTTATTTCTGCTGCCATTTATGCTAAGCTGCCCATTAGGAGTAGAAGTATTGATGAGCCCTTCGATGTAGAAACCGCCATAGGTAAGTCTACGAGGATTTCTGAGATGATAAAAGACTGTAATGTGGAGTTAGAAGGTCACAAATTCCCCGTTAGACTATTTGTTATAACCTTAGGTGGTTTTGATTTGGTTCTTGGGATGGATCGGTTAGCAGAATTCGAGGCGAACATTGTGAGTCACAAGAAGATGATTCGTTTGACAGCTCTTGACGGGAGTTCGGTAATGGTTTATGGTGATCGAGTCATGACGATCCCAAAAGTGATTTCGATGGTGGTGGCGGGAAAGTGCATGAGGCGTGGATGTAGTGCCTACTTGGCCTACGTAAAGGACGTGGATGCGCCAACACCACAACTATCTGATGTACCAGTTGTGTGTTACTTTCTGGATGTGTTTCCAGAAGATTTACCAGGTGTGCCACTAGACCGTGAGATTGAGTTTCGGATTGACTTGATACCAGGTGCCCAACCAGTAGCTAAGGCACCATTTCGGTTGGCTCCGACTGAAACAAAGGAGTTGATGGAGTAATTGTAAGAGCTACTTGATAAGGGGTTCAATAGACCGAGTATATCTCCTTGGGGTGCTCCAGTCCTATTTGTGAAGAAGAAAGACGAAAGTATGAGTATGTGTATTGACTACCGTGAGTTGAACAAGTTGACGACAAAGAATCGGTACCCCTTACCGAGGATAGATGATCTATTTGATCAGCTCCAGGGTGCCAGTTGGTTTTCAAGGGTAGACCTTCGATCTGGTTATCATCAGTTGAAGGTGAAGGAGCAGGATATTCCTAAAACAACTCTTCGCGCACGTTATGGACACTACGAGTTTCTCGTTATGCCTTTTGGTTTGACCAATGCGCTAGCTGCTTTTATAGATTTGATGAATAGAGTGTGTCGGCCGATGTTAGATAATCAGTGATGAGGATATCCTGATTTACTCGAAGAGCGAGGAGGAGTATGCCGGTCACATTCGGGAGGTATTGGAGACACTGAGAAAGGAGAAGTTGTACGCCAAGTTCTCCAAGTGTGCATTTTGGTTGCACGAAGTTCAATTCTTGGGTCATGTGGTGAATCCTGATGGGATTATGGTGGATCCGACAAAGGTGGAGGCAGTGATGCAATGGAAGTCTCCTAAGATGCCATCTGAGATTCGTAGTTTCTTGGGTTTAGCGGGCTACTACCGGAGATTCATCCAAGACTTTTCTAAGATCGCTTCTCCACTAACCAAGTTGACCCGGAAAGATGTGAAATTTGTATGGGGTCAAGCTCAAGAGAAGGCGTTCGAAGAATTTAAGGCGAGATTGACTTAAGCTCCTGTTCTATCATTGGGTGATGGAAGTGAAGATCTGGTGTTTTATTCTGATGCTTTCTAATCGGGGTTAGGGTGTGTGTTAATGCAGAAGGAAAGGTTATAGCCTATGCATCCCGACAGTTGAAGGTTTATGAGGCCAATTATCCTACTAATGACTTGAATGAGAGGCCTGGTTGCGGAATTGGGTGAAAACACACCCGGTGTTGGAACCCGATTTGGACGGATGTGGATTCCTTGTTTTAGGGAATCTAGGGGTGAAGATTATGGATGAAGCTCACAAAACTCGATACTCCATTCACCCCGGTGCCACAAAGATGTATCAAGACATGAAGAAAGACTACTGGCGGTCAGGTATGAAGCGCGACGTGGTGGAGTATGTGGGTAAATGCCTTATTTGCATACAAATGAATGCCGAGCATCAGAAGCAGTATGGGAAGGTCCAACCTCTGGATAGACCGGAATGGAAGGGGGACCACATCACCATGGATTTTATCACGAAGCTACCGCGTACCCCGAAAGGGTATGATGCTATATGGTAGGAGATGTAGAACACCCGTGTGTGTTGGGGTGATGTTGGCCATAAAGAGTTAGAGCGCCGAAGTGGTCGAGGCTACGACTGGAAAGCTGGAAAGGATCAAAGCCTTTGTGAAGGTAGCCAAAGATAGAAAAGAAGTCGTGTGTGGATAAACGACGTAGACCGATTGAATTCCAGGTGGGAGACTGGAAAAGAGATAAGGCAGTATTGCCCGCAATTGTTTTAGGAATAACAAGTTTTAGGGACGAAACCTATATAAGGGGGGTGGACTTGTAACACCCGGAAATTTTCTTTGAAGCCGACGAAAGAAGAAAAAGAAATAAAGTCCAAAGTCGAGGGACCAAACTTGCCAAAATGGTAAGAAACTTGGATGAGTGGGAGTATAAAAGGGGATGGCAGCCCACACCCTCCCCATTCTTGCCAAAACTCAACCAACGGAGAAGAGAAGGAGAAAAAGAGGAGAAAAGCTTGGTTCGGGTGGATTCGAGCATGAAAATCGTCGTGTAGAGGGTCAAATCGAAGCTCTACTCGAAGAGGTCATTAAGGTGAGTTCTAGAACCCCTCTTTTACACATTATCAACTGATTTTGGGGCTGGAACACATCTAAAACCCGTTTTTGAAAAGTTGGTTGTTGAACCCGAATGTATGCTTATGTGTATGTGTTTGATGTGTTTGGAGTTTGATTTCGGGCTTGGTTGTGCTTGTATGGTGAAATGGTATGCTTCCCTAAGGTTTAGAATGGTTGATTTGAGCTTAAAATAGGTTTGGAAGAGTTTGGAGACCGAAAATGGCCGTTGCAGTTCGGGATTAACTGCATTTTGCACCCAGCTAGGGCTATGCGATTGGAGGCCCATGCGTCCAAATGGCATGCGACTGGGTCCATACGAACGAAAGGAGTGCGATTGAGGTTCATTCGTACTTGAGTAATGCGACTAAGGGTCATACGCATGAGGGTTATGTGACTGAAGGAAATGCGGATGAAGGTCATGCGACTGAATGAAATGCGGATGAAGGTCATGCGACTGAAGGTCATGCGACTGGAGTCCGTACGCCTGTGAGTCGTGCGATTAAGGTTCATACGCACGAAAGGTGTCCGACTGAGGGCCATCCGCATGAAGGTCATGCGAATGAGATCCATACGCCAGGATGTCATGCGACTGAGGTTCATTCACATAAGAAGCATGCGATTGGAGGCTATGCGACTGGATGCCCATTCGCCTAAGTGTTCTCACACGTATGGAGGACCATGCGACCGAATAGGGTCCATACGCCCGAATGACCATAGTTTGTTGTCTGACTTTTGGGAAAGTGCAGACGTAGGCTTGGACCTTTGGGGTTGTTGATGATGTGATGCACGTGATTGATGTGATGTGTGATGTTGTATGCTTATGCATGATGTATGTTATGAATGTATGATGTTGCATATATGATGATGTATGATGACTATGTATGTTGATGTTCCTTTTATTGTATGATTATCATATGATTATCTTCCTGTGGTTTGCGATGAATGTTAATGAATGAAATGAAAGTATTATGTAACGTAAAGTGGAAGATAATGAAATTAGGAACATGATGAATGAATTCATGCATTAATAAATGAATGAAAATAAAGAAATTCTTGCAAGCCTTGTATGTCGGGACACGCCATTGAAAGGTGTTAGCCCAACGGTGTGTGGGTTCGCTACCCCGGGAGGATGCATATCGGGGTCTTTCTTTGTGATTGACCATTTGTATAGAACCATTGTTGCATACCCTAGGTACTATGACCAAAGGTGCGGTGCATCGTTGTAGAATGTCTATGATAGGCCTAGGTCCAGTACTAGGAACAGAAGGGTACTGCACATGGCAATGGTACACCTAAACTTTACCTTAGGTATTGTGACCAGAGGTGCGGTGCACCGTTATAGAAGGTCTATGATAGGCCTAGGTCCAGTACCAGGAACAGAAGGGTAAAGTTTATGGTTTGATGGAAAGAAATGATGTAATGATGAAAGATTGTGAAAGTTAATAGTATAGGATGAATGAAGGAAAGTTAAAGAATGAATGAATGAATTATGAAGATAATAATGTTATTATCTATGTGTACGTATGATGTATGATCGCATGAAAGTAATGAACGGTTTTATGAAAGTAAATTATGTTTTCTTTAAAACTAGAACTCACTCAGCAACGCTGACTTTGATGTGTTTCCAGTTGGCAGGTATGTTGCTAAGGATGGCACGGGGCGATTACTCAGTTCTTTTGGGATGGCATCCATTGTCATAATGCTTTTGTAATGGAATGTAAAATGATATTGTGTAATGAACGGTTGTATTATTTTTCAAAAGCCTTTTGATGAAATGAAAATGTTGTTTTTAATGTTTCCACTGCAACGCTTTTATGTAAGATGATGAAAATATATGTTTTATGTGCGATGAATGACCAGCTGTAAGCGTCCCGGGAATGGGGCCTTACAGCCTTGCACTCTCTAGCAAAGTGTCCTATTTGGTTACAGTTGTAACACTTCACTTTGCTTTCGTCTAGCCCAAAATCTCCACTCGTTACATTGCTGAAAAATTTCTTCCCTGTCCTCTTTTAGAACTTCTTGGCTCTGTGAGTGAGAAGAGCCGTATGTTGGACTATCTCCTTGTACTACATATCATCTGGATGGATATAGTCCAAGTCTTCAAGGGTGAAAAGAAAGTTTCCACTGCTTTCATCAGCAGACACAAAGGTTTGTGAAGAGCTTGTCTTTTGGAAAGGGCTTCCTTGAATGTAGCTATCCCTTGGTGTCGGCAGGAAGGTGATTAAATGACCGTTTTATGAGTTGTTAGGGTAGCTGATAAGATGATTTTGTTAGGTATTTTGTGAAACTAAAGGGATTTAAAATGGTGAGATCTTACAATCAAGAGTAATGTGTAGATACGAATTGTAAGGCCAATTAAGGGATGGTCAATACAATTAGTATCACAAAGAGGAGAATGTTAGAATACTTAATAGATCAAATAATGAACCGGGTTCAAGTTGATGATACGTGAGATAGAAAAAAGAACAAGAACAAGCTAAATATTGTTTTCAAGAATGTTGTATATTACTCTCAGGTTCTATTACAAATGTTATAAAGCATAAAATAAAATACAAGAACTTGAGATACTTTATACTACATTCTACAGCCACTATACTTTGAAAGCCAACTGGAAACACTAATTTGGACAACAAGATCAATGTAACGTCAAAAGGCAGATTTTCTTTTGACTAGTGACTATGACATGCCATAGCTCACATCCTAATATATTACAAAAAGGATAAAAGGTACAAGCTAGAAAGTTACAGACCCCAAACCATAATGGAAAGTTGGTTAGCTTTATGCAAAAGTTGATTAGAGAAAGCGTGTATTCTCTGTCTTCGAAAGAAATCTATCTTCATGTCTTTTGGCTTCGGAAGACTTCATATTTGGCTTTAGAAGATTTGGTCTTTGGCTTTGGAAGATTTTACACTTAGAATATTTTTTCTGAAGTGTGTAAAACTTCCGAAGTAAATTCTATTATGCACATCATACATACATGATGGAAGCTCTTTGGTTTCTTTGGTTGCGTAACCTTTCAAATATAACCTTACGACCTTTCTTAACTGATAAGTGTAAGGAACATCATAGTACATTTAACCATTAAACAAACTAAATGTTAATGTTATGTAAAAGGCGAGAGTTATAAATTCAGTTTGATGATTTATACGTTAGTACTAATCACTCGAAAAAGATTGCATGTGAGACGCTGATAAAAAATATAATAAAAAAATGCTATAAAAATAAATACCTCAACACAGAGAAGAAAAACATCAAACGCGTAAATTGTAACCTTGCTATAATTAACGAGCTCTATTGTAAATTTATTAAAAAAATTTACACAACTCGAAGGCCTACGTATAAACTTAAAAAAAGTTCACGTGATTATATGTAAATTTGACATAATTCGAAGGCGTAAATATAAATTTTTAAAAAAGACAAAATGAGTAGATACTAGTTAGAAAAATAAAAACAAAAAGAGAGAAACTGTTATGATTATTTTTAAAAAGATCAAATAAAAGGCAGTATTCCACAATGTCATGGAGGTTAAGCTTGTCATAATGTACCGCCTTAAAGGTTTACATCTAAAATTACAAAAAAGTATTTTTTTGTTAGTTTTGATAATTTTTTTAATTGTGGTAACATTAAAAAACCTACACATGTTTTTCAATTTATTATATATATTGATGCGGTGAGGGTTATTAAGCCTATTTATGACATGTCTAAAATGTTGATATATTTAGGTATTATTACTATTATTATAACTATATAAATAATTAGTGATTATATACTTAAGTGTTTAAATAAAATAATATTTAAATCAAATAATATTAGGTTATAAATATATAAAAACAAATGTATATAGTTTGATATTAATTTAAT
Organism: Flaveria bidentis; assembly: GCA_018326385.1. NCBI lineage: Eukaryota > Viridiplantae > Streptophyta > Magnoliopsida > Asterales > Asteraceae > Flaveria > Flaveria bidentis. The sequence continues at coordinate 8,960 of BJCM01214689.1, read as the reverse complement.
TATTATAAACAAGATAATACTTCAAAATAAATATGTACTAAATAATGTATTAGACGGGAGAAATTTATTAAATATGGATAAATTTAAAACTTTGGTATATAGCACTTGAACCTTATATAAAACTATATTAGCTATCATAAACTTTAAGTAAATTTAAAAGTGTGCTCTCATCAAATGTTGTATATAATTACATAGATATTATTGATTTATATTATTATTATTATCATTATATACATTTTTTTGTTTATTGTTCTTCCACTATCAAAGATATTTTAGAAATATACGAAATAACTTCTCTTATGATTAAAGAGTCCAGGTATTTTACATGAAGAACTTCTCTTAATTCTCTATTATGTACACAATCATTATATTCGGCTCACTTCATATTCAATTACAATATTACGTTCACTTGTATTTAAAAAGCAAGTTTTTAATGTTAAATCGTATTACTGATATTTTTTATCCTACAACCATGACTTTCACTTTGTTCATTTTTTTATTCATGTAAATTTGTTTATACATTATTAATAGAGCATCAAGTTACTTCTCAATAGAACATCATCAGTATTAGAAGGAACTTTCTTAAAGGATGTTGGCATATTTGGTCGTGATACGTTTATGGAGGTAGCCAATGTATAATAATCCGATAGGAAATTTACTCTCTTTAGTTTATTGTGGTTGAGGAGGATGTATTGTTCAAACTAATCAAATAGTTATCTATTCTTTTAATAATTATCTTATAAAATATATCTTCATACATCTTTAACTTTTTATAGTTTTAATCACATGACATAATACATGAGAATATTCTAAAAAGATGATTTCTTAAGTTTGAGAAGTTATTGACTAAATCTGATAAAAAAATTGTATACGAAAAAGTTTTTAGAAATATAAACATTAATATTGTTTTTCTATTTATTTAATTCTCTTAGTTAACTTACATGTATACATATTTGTTAATCGACATTCATATGCGTATATATTACAGACTTATTCATAATAATTGATAATTTATGTTTCCATTTATTTTAAAGAGTAGATCACATGCATGGTTTTTGTAGTTTGGTCACAATTTTGGATTTGATCTTTAAACGGTTAAAACTTCAAATATGTTTCCTCATATTATATTTATAACTAATCAATGATTCTTATTCTATTAGTTTAGTTACTAATCTTAAGATTTTCAAATGACTATTTCACCTAAAAATTCATCAATGTAATTTACTTTTTATATAACCAAAAAATTGTTTTTAAAATGTTCAGGTTTCTAAATGTTTCTCTAAAACTTTTTATTTTTTAAATGCCTCTCTAAAAGTTTTTGATTTTTCAAAAGTACTTTTTAATAGCATTATCATGTTTCTTAAAACCATTTGGTTTTTTTAAATGTAATTTTTATAATTATTCTTTCATAAATATTATTTTTAAAATGATTTGTTTTTTGAACGTTTTAAAAAAATACTAACAATGTCATTCGAAAATGAATTGTTTCAGAAAAAGATGTTTAAAAAAGTGATTGTTTTTTAAAGATGCTTTAAAAAATAAATGGTTTAAGAAAAAAACATTAGAAAATTAAAAAGCTTTAAAAAACGTATATAATATTAAACGGGTTTAAGAACAACATTTAGAAAACAGACAATTTAAACATATTAAAAAGTAAAATTTTTATAAAATATGTTATTATGAAAATATATTAATGTATTTAAAACGTATTTTAGTATATGATAAACATATGAATAGTGACTAATAAAAAATATTAAAAATTAAAAAACTTTGAAAAAACAAGAACATACAGCTTTCTGTTATAAAAATAATATTGTAGTTTAAAATCTAAATCAAATGGATGCTCGATGCGGGTAAAATATCATTTGTATAATATTGAGACCATACATGAAAAATAAAAAAAATATTAGGGATTATATTCAGACTTTAATGAAAAAATCCAAAATTCTAACAGATCAAACATGTATTTACTGTATTTAATATGCAATTTTTTTAACCTGTGTGTAGGCTAGCTAACTAAATTAGAAAAACTACAATGTCATATTTAATCCGAACCCAATACATTCAGCCCATTAAAATCCAACCTATTAAAATTACATGTTTGTAGTGTAAAACCAATGTTTTTGAACCGAATCGGACCGGTTCGACCGGGAATCGGTCAGGTGGCCGGTCGGGTCTGCTATAGTTCGGTTTTGTCTAGTCAAACCGGTCGGTTCGTCCCGAACCGGTGGTCGAACCGGGAAACCGGATCGGTTCGAACCGAATTTTGATTTCTTATTTTTTATTTTAATGGGTAAAAACGAGATGTTAAACCATAAATTAGTATGTTAAATATATAAATATAGTTAGATTTTTTATATATAACTATAAAATACATATATTTAATTTATAACATATAATAAAAGACTAACTTTTGTCCACATAGCACCTAACTAGGTTGTACACCTAGGCGCCACATAGACTTTACCACATGTCTTCATTATATTTATTTTAAAAATCTTGATTTATAATTTTTTATTATATTATAATATAACTTAAAATCATTTCCATATATATTACATAACTTTAAAACGATTATTTTTTTAACTATATTATACATATTCTTTCCAACAATAATCTCAACATACATATAGAAAGTATTAATTGATTTTTAAAATTTTAGATAATGACATACAAGTCATAAATAAAATTTTTAATATTGTCTACAAATAAGTATTTGGATATTTATAAACCTTTGTTTTACATTTAGTTAGTGTTTGTTTTAATATTGTATCTTTCTTTCAAATTTTATATTTTTATTATTAATGTAATATGAGTTCTTTTTTTCTTTCATAATTGTCTATCTTTTATTTTTCATATATCAAAACTATTAAGATAATTATTACATTTTAATTTATTTGTTCTACATCTCATATCATGCTATAAATTAAGTTTGCAAGTGCAATATTTTATTTTTTTCAACCCGTAACCTAGTTATATATATAAATATAGTTAAATCCGGTACAACTGATCCGACCACTAGACTAATAAAGCGTCTGGTTCAATGTCTGATCCAATTTTAACAAACATTATGTAAACCTCTAAATCATATAAAGAAGAAATGGTGATCAGAATCGGGCGGCAAAAACCGGAATTCTAACGTCATGTCAGAATACTTTTCTCTTTTCGTCCTCTTGACAACGGTGGCACTCCCAACCGCCACCAATCTCCACGAACTCTCATCCACGTCGCCTGCACCTTCTCCGGCGACTCTATCAATCTCTAATGTACCCAATCCACCACCAGCACGGGAGTACATGCAGCAACAACAACTGAAGAACATAATCGACGCCCTAATCGGCGCCGGAGACTTCGCCGCCTGGGCAAACATCCTCTTCAACCCGTCTTCAAACTCATCGATCCCCGCGTCCACCATCCCATCCTCCGCCACCATCTTCGTCCCCGGAAACGACGCTCTCTCCCGCCTCTCCGGCGCTGCGACGGGCGCCTACTCCTTCGACCCAATCATCATCCCCTACCACGTCCTCCCCCACCGCCTCACCTTCTCTGACCTCCGCCTCTTCAAGGCCCACACCCGCCTCCCCACCCTCCTACCCTCCAAGACCATCCTCGTCACCGACGACACCCCCTCCCACTTCACAATCGACGACTCCCTCATCACGCAGCCTGACATCTACTCCAACGCCGCCGTCTGCGTCCACGGCGTTGCCAACATCCTCGATTACACTCTCTACGGCGACGCCGATCAGACTCCCCCGCCTATCATTCCGCCGCCGCCACTGCCTCCCGCCGACGATACCTCTACCCCCGAGCCGCCACACGTTGTAAGTTCATCGGGTGCTGCCGCATGCGTTGATTTCTTCATTCTTTTTGTTGCAGTTGTTTTGCTTTGATCTATTATATCCAGTTTATTGAAACAAACCCTCTTCCATTTTGTTTAATTTCAAGATTGTTTTCTTTTGGATTCTTTTGAAGAGGAGGGGAAATGATTAGATTGAAATAATTGTCAATTTACTTGTTCGTCAATTTTTGATGTGTATGTGTGTCTCTGTTTCCAGTTCTTGATGAAATCTACTCTTTTTTGTAGAGACAAAAGATTTTATTATTCTGTTATATTCTTGAGTTGGAAATGAAAGAAAAATAAATAATATATTAAATCCTTCGCAAATTTTCGAATTAGGTAAAAAAATTAAACCCAATGATAGATAGAGTGATTAAATTCTATTTTTTATTTTTATCTATATAATTACACTAAAAATCATTATTTCTTCTATCTTCTTTCAATTAAATGCTATATTTTTATACATTTTTTATTACATTTCTTTTTTCTTCACTCATAATCATTTTCAAAAATATTAAAAAATTTTCAAGGATTAAACAGTAAATACCTAAATTTACAGATGAACAGTAACATTTTATTTTATTTTCACTTACAACCAATCAAAATTATCTCATATAATTTAAAGATTTAATTTAAAGATTTATACTCGTATAATTATAAGATATGAGTAATAAGATATGAGTTATGAATGTTCTGTTACAACAGCATGCTTTTGATCAAGATATACATGCAATTTTTTGTCATAAAATTTTATTAGTTGGTGCATTCGTTGACTGTTTATTAATATTTTAATTGTTGTGTATGAAGGAAAATCATTTTCTCCTTGAGAAGGAAAACAATAAATCATTTCCAAATATTTTCCTTTATCTTCTATTAAATTTTATACTTAAGAATATTTTGAAATTTCCGTGTAAGGGAATCACTATTGCGGTGAATTTCTTGTTTGATTCCCTGCTTTATAAAGAAAAGGAAATACCAAGTGCCATCGAATTATAGAATGATGTTGGATGATTGTATGCGGGTGCCACTTAGGTTAGCCTACTAGTAAGAGTAAAAAACAATCTAAAATATATTAAGATTTAAATTATGATATTAAATAGATTAGACATTGACGAAGTAAATAATAATAAGAGTAAATAAATGTGTCTCTTAGTCATAAGTTCTAAAAAAGATTGTAAACGAGTAGTTTATAAGGTTTCAACATTTATTGATGAGTTGAATTTAGTAAAACTTAAGCACTATCCTTACCTATGAATCATTCATGATTTATCTAAAAATGGTATGTTAAACACTTGAATCGAGTTGGTGTCAACAAAATCAAGTCAACTACTTAAAACTAAACTGGTGTTTTGTTTATAAAAAAGTTTAAGTCCAAGATTCATACATCAAACATTATTAAGTTTGCAAATCTCTACGATACTTTAATCAATATTAATATAATAGCATTTGTATAATTAAATATAATATAAAAAAAAAAAACACAAACTATCACACATCTAAGCTTAAATCGCAACTCTTCAAAACTACATCGTTTGTATAATGTTAAATAAGATTCATGACTATTTGGTTTTATGTTTCATCCCTAGGTCGTGTTGTTGAGCTTTACGCCATTAATTTTGTATTTGAATTTTTTTCACTTGGTTGAAAAATCTTATTTCATCTTTGATTTTTTAGGTTTTAATTCGAAACTTGTTTTTCTAAAACCAACGCTTGCTTTTCCTAGAAGCCTGCCACTTCTAATTTTAATTACTAAATAATATATTACCATTGGTCATATGCTAAATATTGCTCGTGGTATCCGGGTGAGGATTGAATTAGATAGTAATTTTTTAGAGTTATTTAATTTTAATAGTTTCAAACTTTTATTTATTAGTCGGGATTATTTTTAATTAAAAAGTACTTATAGACACTCATAACTTTAAACTTATTTTCCTCAGATCACTTACTAACTAAAAGTTAATACCGTTAGTTCTTTTTGTGATGTACAATACTTATATGGCTAAAATACCAAGCAGAAGGTTAAAACCAACTATCAGGTATGTCAATCTAAAACTTCTGTACCTTGAAATTTGTCAATCTTCACCTCTTGATCAGAACCACTTGATTCATTAGAGATTAATTTCAGGTGACGATGGATGCTAGAGACCAAAAAATGAACCCGATAGAGACTGGGAGGTGGTGGAGTTGAAAAGTGGCTCAAAGTTAGCCTCATTTTATTAAAAACTAGTGGGGGTTAAGTCTTAATTAGTAAGAGATCGTTGGAGGAAGCTCAAAGTTGGAAGTTTCGATAAATATTTCCTAAGTTGTGATTAATCCTGACCAATATATGAAAGATGAGATTATTAAAATTGAATAACCCTTTTTTATTATCTATATTTATATATAATAAAAGAAGTTTTTACATGTCACATGTCATGATATTAGGCTTTTTTATTTTAATTTTCTCGTATATCTCTTTATAACGATAATAGTATATAGTAATTATATTATTTAAAACATTTTCATATTAGAAAAATGAATATTGTAAAAATAAAAAGCAGGTTTTTTTTGTTAAAAACACAATTTAAAAGAATATAAAAATGTTCTTAAATACAATTTTAAAAAAATAACTATTTTAATTTTTTAAAAGTATTATAATCATTAATTTAAAAATAAAATGAACTTTTTATTATTATAATCATTAATTAAAAAATTGAAATTATTAAAAAAATAAATGTTGAAACAAGTAATTTAAAACAATTTTATAAAACGAAAGTTTAATAATACTATTATTGTTTTTTTATTTGAAGTACTTATGTATATATAACTGAAATTTATTTTATCTGAAAATATCATTTATAATTTTTGAAGTTTTATACAAACTATTTAATATTATATTAATTAAACCATGTAATTCACGTGATAATATATGAACATCAGAAGATAAAGTATACATGAAAATTGGCCTTCATGGACTTAAATTTAAAATGAAGTAAATTTAAGAGAAAGTGTTTTGAAGTCAATTAACAAAAAGTGATGTACTTTTAAATAAAACGTTATAGTTTTGAAGAGTTTTATGTCTAAACTTAGATACATCACAATCTCATATTTATTTTTCCATATAACATATAGGGGTAGATATAGTAAAAAGGGTATTAATCTAAAAAAATATAAAAATAACTTGATATGTGTTCTTATATTGTTTAAAAATAAATGATATTTAGTGTGTTATATATATTACATATATTTATTATTATCTTATTATTGTGTTATAATTATAAGTACACAATTATTATATTTATTAATGTATTTTTCAAAACTTATAGTGTTCTAGATAATAAAATACGAAAAAAACACAATTAGTTATTTTATCATTGTATTTTATATATAGTATCAAACTTGTTTTTATCTTATCATTGTGCTTTTACAATAAATGTACAAAATGATGTTATCTACCAAGTGTTTTTCCAAACTTTTAATGTTCATCATAACACAATAACGAGCAAAAAAACACAAAGACATTTTTATCGTTGTGTTGTATGTTTTATATCATTTGTGTTGTTTTTGTTATTGTTTTTAATGCAATAAATTAATTATTTATTTATTTATCATTGTGTTTTACATGCTAGAAATATACAACAATGTTATTTTATCATTATCTTTTTTAATTCACCATTTTAGATAAAAGACAATATTATTCTAAAAAATACAACTAACAAAAAGACACAATAAAGTACACCAGAGACACCTCATATGAACATGTAAATTATATTTTTTATATAACAATGTAGTTTAAAGATAAAAAATACTCGTTTTAACAATGCAATTTTTTTAAAAGTTTAATATGGTATATACAAATTATGAACGTTCAAAAAAAGGAGGGATATTAAAAAAATCAACATCTTTGTCTTTCCTAAAATACATATTTAACAAAAAAGTTTTCCAAATAATTTAATCTCAGCTAATGATTTAAAATATTAATGATTGAGATTACTTTTAACATTAGATAACTCCAAACCCTAAGAAATGCAAAAATTAGAGACTGCAAAATAGATAGTTATTGTTGCATTCAAAAGAAAACTTACGTTTGCCATAAAATAGATATCATACAAAATAGATATTATACAAAATAGATATAGGCCTAAACTCGTGGGACAAAATGATAAGAGGTATCTTCTACGACTCTTGAGGTGTTACATCTTATTAAAAGGGTTTCAAGTGGGAGAACGTTAGTTCGGTCATTTGATGCTAAGGATGTTAGCATTTTTTTTGGTAAATGGCATGAGTACTTTCATGCAAAGGAGAAATATCCGGTGACATTATTAAAAATTTGTTGAACTTGATGACGATGGAATGTCATTAAGGAGTTCACTTCGGTTATGTTCTCTCATTCTCCCATGATTGTTTCGAGGAAGACAAGGGGAGTCTGCAACTAAAAATGTAAAAACTGTCTAAAACATGCACCTATTAAGTTTCAAAGGTAAGTCACCTGGAATCTCAGGTGGCTACCTTGCAAAGGCAGGTATTTAATCAACAACTTAAGATCATCGATCTTAAAGGCAAGTGCAGTATGCACAAGTGTACTGAAGTAGAATGCTTTGGAAGTTTCACACTCTTCCTTAGAAAACATTCTAAGTATGTAATCTTCCGAAGCCAAGACCAATATCTTCTGAAGCCAAACATGAAGTCTTCCGAAGCTTCAAAGGCAAAGTCTTCCGGAGCAAACTCTTGAAGACAGATTTCTTCCGAAGAATTTTTAACACATGCTATTATCTTATGTACCTTTACCATAAAGCTGGACCACCTTTTTGCTGCAACTCTGATTAGACACCAACTTTACATGAGTTGGTGAAAGGTCCATTCTTTTTGGTAACTGTACATTGAGGTCTTGAGTATGTACTTTGTTGGACCAAAAGAACCAATGAGCCAGATCAGAAAAACCTTTAAGTCCCACAGAAATCATGACAACCGAAGATGTCTACATCAGCTGAAGACAACGGCTGAAAACATCAGCCGAAGTCAACAGCTGAAGTCAACAGCTGAAGACATCAGCTGATGTCAAAGTCTGAAGGCAAAGTTTTCAGCAGTTTGTCATAACAGCTGAAGAAGTACTCTTCAGTAGTTGTGATGGTTTACGCTT